>PITA01021589.1:0-32090 GCA_004023965.1 Spilogale gracilis
CATGCAGGGGCTGGGAAATCCCGCACGTTTTCCACAGAAATGACTTGGGCATTGTGTTTCATCTGCAGAGTGCTGGGTCGTGCTGGGGAGGGAGCCAGATGGGAAGGGAATGGGAGTTGCGGGGGAGGGGTACTGCCAGCCTGAAGGCAGCTGGGTGGGGGTGCTGGGTGCACCGCTGAGGTCAGAGAGAGCCTCAGGCTGCAAAAGAGGCAGTGAGGGAAGGGGGAGGCTGGAGACGACAGCCAGGTACACTGGCTTAGTGCTGACACAGTCCAGCGTCCCTGCATGCACACATTCAGCAGACTTTGCTAAGCCCTGTGTCCCAATGTGGGACTCGATCCCAGGTCTCCGGGATCATGACCTGAGCCGAAGGCCGTCGCTCAACCAACTGAGCCACTCAGGCACCCCAGCAATAGTCTTGAATAAAGTTTTCCTTCCTGCTTCAACAAATGTCAGAGGGGCTCATACTAGTTCACCCCCGTGGCCCACGGCACTGACAGTGTGTGGACACAGCACGTGCAGGGTGTGCAGAGAGGGGTTCTGGCAGATCAGGATGCAGTGGGAAAGGAAGGGCTTCCTGCTGGAAGCATCTCGAAGCAGCTCATTCTACTTCCCGGCATGAGCCAGGTTGGCCTTGGAGCTCTTGGTTCTGCCTTTCTCTCCAAACAGTGCCAGGCAGGGACCCAAACTGTGCCCCTGCCACTTCACAACTGTGACTTTGGGCAAGCCATGCAACATCTCTGAGCTCCAGTGTCTCCTCTGAAAAATAAAGATGAAATAAGTAAAGAAAGGAAAACTCCTCGTCTAAGACCATGCTTCTTTCCAGAGGTGGTCCACAACCAAAGACTGACCAACAGAGAGGTGCAGTGGTCTAGTTTCCTTGCCTGAACCTGCGACAATCTTGGGAAAGATCATCGCAGCTTCAAAGACTCCAGTGGAGTTGCCTGAGGCTTAAGTTGGGGACCGCCGTGCATCAAACTTCTCTCTATGCTCAATGCCACTTCTTCTCTTCCTTTCCACAAGTGGTAAGTTCGGGAGCAGTGTCTAACAAATGTCCTGCAGGCTAACATCCTGAAAGTTTGCTTTCTGGGGAGCCCAATCCACCAGCAAGGAGACCAACACAGAGATCCATATGTCACAGTTACTTGAGAAGAACAACCAGGAGGCAAGATGAATGAATACACTGTAGTCCATCCATCCAGAATGGACAGCCATTCCATGTGACGTAATGGACATATATTCTGCATCTGGCTATCCCTTTCCTGCCTTCCAGAACTCAGACAGCACCCTGACCTAAGAACTTGTTTGGTGGACTAGCACTCGATTCTACATAACATCATGTCAGACCAAGAAATCTACCTCAGAGCAAAGGAGATGCAAAAGTAGGCCCACATTGAAACATAGACTACCAAAGGAATAGCAAGGAAGTATAAGGTACAGAAAACATAAAATAAAACAAGATGATGATGACAGATGATCAAATACACAATAAATGTAAATAGGTTAAAATCTCCTTAAAATACTCTGAAAGGTTAAAAAAAAATCAAGCCTAAAAATCTGTTATCGATTAGCAACATACCTAAAGCAAAGGGACAAAGTACAAGGAAAAATAAAATAAAAGGACTTGGCGGGAGTAGGGAAAATATCAGACTTTCTGAGATTGCATATGTTGTTCAGAAAGACTCGCTCAGTGATTTTGATATCTACCTTCCTAGGACAGCACATTCTCCTGAAAAAAAAAAAAAAGAGAATTATATTGGGCACATCTCATATTAGAATTTAAGGGGGTGCCATCTACTGCTGTTTTCAGAGGAAAATACATAGCCTTCAAAGCTGTCAGTATTGGAGAAGTCTAGGTTAAGATAAATGGAGTGAGCTTTCAATGAAATCATTTAAAAAATTATGGAACGACTTAAAGGAATTAAAAAATACAAAAGCATAGACTAAGAGTAAAATTGAAAAATTAAAGTTGGGCAAACATGGACAAATAAAATTTTAATAAGAAGCTTTTATAACCATATAAATAGATACATTTTGAATCACAAAAGAAATGTTTTGTAGCTGGTTCTGTGGAGTTCTTTAAAATGTAGACAAAATAGATGATTTCAAAGGAAAATCCGAATTACCAAAATAAGTTCCCAGGGGAAAAAACAAAAACTCAACACAGCAGAGAGAGATAATAGACAGTTATGAGTTTTTTTTAAAACCATCAAGGAATGGATCAAGAGTCAGTCCTCTGGCTCTCAGGAAAAGCAGATGTTCTCCCAACCCATTTTGGGAAACTAAACAAACAGGATTTAAAAGACAGAAAAATCATTCCATCAAATACTTGCAGTACAAAAATCCTAAATAAAATCCTAGTGGGAGAATCAAGGGGCACATTAAGAAAATAAAACTTATTATATCCAAAGAGGACATTATGTTCATTAATGCCAAAAATAGTAGGGCCTTCAATGCCAAGAAAATAAGACAGTCTCCCATTACAAAGGTTATTAGTGGGAGTCATCACATTAATAAGTCAAAGGAAAAAAATCCATATAATCATCTTAATAGATGGCCAATGGCAATTGATCGAGTTTGATATTTGTTCCTGGTATTTTAAAATTAGGAGCCCTGAAAGAATCCTCAATATGAGAAAATGGTTTGAAACCAACTGGAAACATCTCACTTAATGAAGAAAACCTAGAGTCAGTCCCACTGAGACGATGTAGGGAGGGCTTTACGAAGCAGAAACTCCAAGATAAAACCACACTGAATAAAAGTTTGACAGGGTAGCTCTTGTATAGAATGATATGAAACTTTCAAAGAAAAGAAAAACAATGAACTTTAAAGACAAGTGACAATTTGAAAAACATGTTTCAATATAACTGATAATCATAATATCACTGTCCTTAATAAAGAACACTTACAAGATCTCAGCAAGTTATAAAAGAAGAAACATAATGAGTTATATAGATATCATTATAAATTCACTTGAAATAAATTGAAAAATAAAATAAATATTAAAAATTAATAAAATACATTAAAATAAATAAAATAAAATTTTGAAAATATTTTTTAAATGATGGCATACATAGTTTTGAAGATTCTGGGTGAGAGACATTATCATTTGCTTGGAGACATTTAAATAGATTCAAAAGTTTTTGGAAAGCAATTGGAAGTAAGTGTTAAAATACTTATAAATATACATACCTTGATCTACTTTAGGCTATGCATTCTGAAGAAATACATTGGAGAGAAAAATGAAGACTTCAGGACAGAGGATGTCATTTATGCTAATTAAAAACTGGAAATAATGTACAAATTCAACAACAGGACACTGGGTAAAAACATTCTATGAAGGATGAAATCCAGATCACCAATCAAAGTCATCACTTAGAAAGAAGTTAATAATTAGAAACAGGAAAGAAAATCAGAAAGAGAGACAAACCACAAGAGACTCTTAACTCTAGGAAACAAACTGAGGGTTGCTAGTGAGGTGGTGAGTGGGGGGATGGGGTCACTGGGTGCTGGGCATTAAGGGGGGCATATGATGTGATGGGAAGCTGAGGAATTACCAAACTCTACCTCTGAAATTAATGAGACACTACAGGTTAAATAACTGAATTTAAATAAAATGAGATTAAAAAATTGAAAACAGAGAAGATCTGTTGTTAAGTGAATGAACCATGTTGACATTGGCATGTAGAGCGTGACCTAAATTCATGTACATATACAAAGACCAAAAAAGATGGAAGGAGATAAACAAAAGCTTTCCTTCTTTCAAAAAAAAAATATGAAACATCTACAAATGAAACATCTACAACCACGCTTGCTTCCAGGTGCTGTCCAACCAAATAGACAAGATGCCACTCTTCGTGAAATAAGTGAATGTGGTTATTTCTGGGTGGTAGGATTACCAATGGTTCTCCTGTTCCTCTTTGAGATTTCATACTTTTTCCCAAATGTTCTGTATGAAATATGATTTCAAGCAGAATGTGGTAGTTCTCATTCTAGGTGGTAATTTGGACTTTACTAGGAAGCTTAAACAAATACTAATACATAAGCTGATAAAACACAGTTTTCAAAAATATTCCTGAGAAAATTATGTACCAAATGGGAAAAAAAAAAGAAAGTGAAGCGTGACTTCTACCTCCCACTATACACAAAAATCAGTTTCAGGTTAATGGACCTGGATATAGAAGACAAAACAACAAAACTTTTAGAAGAAAATAATAGACATGATCTTCATGGCTTTTTTCATAAAGGGAATAATTTACCAATTTCACTTCATTAAAATTAAGAGATTTTTGTCCATAAAATAAAATAATAACAACACGACCATTAAGAAAAAGAAAAGTAAAACCACGGAATGAGAAAAGATATTTGCTGCAAATGTAACTAATAAAAGGCTTTTATCCAGAACATGTAAGGAAAATGCCAGGCAACCTAATGGAACGGTGATCTTGGAGACTGGAATGGCCGTTTCTCAAAAGAGGATCTCCAAATGGCTTTTAACCAAATGAAAAGTGGGAAATCTCATAATCCATCAGGGGAATGCAAATCAAAACTCACAAGGAGATCCTCCCACATGCCCATGAGCGCTGCTGACAACGCCAGAGGCACCAAGATGTGGTGTAAGAACTCTCCTGCACTGTGACTAGTACAGACTGGTAGACCCATGTTGGAAAACAGACACTATACACCATATCTGAAGATATACACACCCTTGGTGCAAAGATTATACTCCTAGGTATACACCTTGCAAAACTATGCACATATATGCACCAAAAAACAGATACAAGAAAGTTCCTAACAGCATTATTTGTAATAATCCAACATGGGAACCAACCCCAATGTCCATCAATTGTGACCGATGGTGGGGTCATATAATGGCATTCTACATGGCAAGGGAAATGAATAAGATACAGAGACACCCACTGATGTGGGTATATTTCACTAGCATACAGCTGGATGAATGAACCAGACACAAAGTAACACCTTCTATATAATTCCAATTCCATAAATTCCCCAAACAAGTGGGTTGACTCTCGAGTTCAGGAACGAACACTTGCCTCATGAAAGTACAAAGAAAAGCAAGAAAGCGATTGCAGGAAAAGTCAGCACAGCGGTCACTTTGGGGGACGACTCTGGGTTATGGATGGAAAGGGACAGTGTGGGAGTTCTGATGTGCCGCCCGCGTTTCCACGCAGGTGGTAATGTCCCCTTTCCATTAATTTGCCGAAAATTTTGTGTTAATGCATTTTTCATCATGAGTGTCATAGGCAAAATAAAAAAAAGATACTGAAGCAATGACAATCAAAATACTGATGCCTGGGCTCCACCTCAGGGCAATGAAACAAATGCCCCCCCCCCATGCTCATGTAGCCTGAGGGCTGAGAAGCATGGGTGCTAGGCTATGGGACGCAGCTCCTCTCCGGTCTGTGTGTCTGAACTTAAAAGCCACCTCACTCCTGCGACTCTGAGCACTCTTCTGTGCCTCAGTTTCCTCTTCTGTAAAATCTGAGTACAGTAACAATATTTCAAAGTATGCTGGCAAGATTACAAATGTCAATACCCATGAAGGTTGTAGAACATTACCTGGCACGTTTTTAAGTGCTCAGGAAGCATTAGGTTGCTGTCATAATAATAATAAAGTTGCAGTACCCATTATTTTTTAATTTTTTTAAGATCTTATTTATTTATTGGAGAGAGAGTGTGTGTGCACAATTAGGGGGAGCAGAAGTGGGCAAAGGAAGGAGGCTCATCAGGCTCTGATCCCAAGACCCAGGATCATAACCTGAGCCACAGGCAGATGCTTAACTCACTGAGACACCCAGATGCCCCTATTTTTTAAGTGAGATAATAGGAATGAAGGAGTCAGTGTAATGCCAAGCATTTAGTATGCACTTAAATTCTATTTCAGAAAAGAGCAAAATGTCATTCAAAATCGAGAGAGAGGAAGTGGTTGCAGGTTAAGTGGATATTTCCACCTAGGAATTCATCCCGTAGGTTTGCAAGTTTGTTAATGCCCCAGAGACAAAGCCTAGCTCCTTCCTTCCTGGGCTCGGCTGCCAGTAGTTGCTGCGTGCTCTGGTCTGTAGTTCAGATACTAGCCCTGCAGACTGGGGTATCAAAAGGCCAGATCTTAAACATCCCTCCGCCTTTTACTGGATGGGTGACTTGGGCCAAGCACCTAACCTCCATATCTGTGTCTGTAGGACGGAGAGGAGGGCAAAAGCCTCTCTCTCTGGTCCTTGCTGTCTTGGTGAGGCTGCATCAAGATAAGGGATACAAACGCCCAGAACACACATGTGCTCAACTACAAAACGCGTTCCGCCCCCACACCCGGCAGGTGGCTAGAAAATGGCACTGATAAAACCAAATTCTGTAGGCTGCTCTGGATTTTAGGAGCCTGTGAAGACAAAACAAATACCGCCGGGCTGCTTTGTAAGGCTGCCCTGGGGTACACAGTGCTCACCGAGGGAACAGAGTCACAAACATCTTCCCCACTGGTCTGCGGCAAGCAGAAGAGAAAACATCTCCTGGTTCCCCGCAGCGGGAGACTCAGAGCAGCTACCCTGTGTCTCATCTTCCTAACCCCCTCGAGGCTGATTCTCAGCAAATGTCAGCCAGCCTCCTGCAGCACGTTCCATGTGGGGGTCAGTGTTCTGCGGCCACCAGTCCCGCCGACGACTGTGTTTTCCGGGACAGATGTCACGCGGGCTAGAGACCTGCCGTCTTAGAAACTGCCTCCTGCACAGGAGAGAGTGAGTGTGGACACAGGGTGTTTCCTGAACCAAAAGAGCACAGCAAACACCCATTCTAAAGCCCCCACCAGATGCCCACGGACATACGAAGAGCAAGGTCTATAGGTCCGCAGACCGCACCTATGGGGGTGTGCATGTACTTCTTTGTGTCCGTGCTGCCCTCCTGGATTGGCATGGACTTTAATTACCTAGAAGCTCCAAGGCAGATGGTCTGAATAGCTTCATAGCTTGGGCATCTGGATCTCCCCCTGGAGAAACGTATCTGGTTACACTGTAATTCCTTAGTCCCATACTGAGTCACTTTGTGTTCACGGAGAACAGTGACTCTCCAGCTCTTCGGTCAATTTTATTGACTTGTGTCCGATAGAAACCCTCTGGAACTCATCTTTGGTTCCTGGGCGGGGTTAAAATTTTCCAGAGGAGAACTGACCATTCTTGCTGTGACCTTCAAAATAGACATTCTGCTGACCTTCAAGCCCCGTCCACGGCCCATTACCCATCTAATCTTAACTGCTACCACTCGGCCCCAGCTACACTAGCCTCCTTGCTGTTCCTCAAAAACACCACCAGGCACATTTCTACCCAAGGGTCTTTGCATTAGCTATTTCCCTGGCCCTCGAGGTTCTTACCCCACATGCAGCCTGGTTCACCCCCTCATATCCCTCAACTCCTCGTTCAAATATCTCCTTCCCAGTGATGCCTACATTGATTCCCCTTGATCGACTCAGCATGATATGAACCTCAGGCCACATCAGGTCTACATTCAAAAAACTACCACACTCTACCATCCCACACTGACCACACCATTAGCCTCCTCTGCTTTATTCCATAACACTTTTCATTGTATAATTCAAGAAGGAGGTTTTTCTTTTTATTGTTTTCGGCAGTTCTTTATTGTCTGTGTGTGTCGCGTGCTCTGGGCTATAAAATCTATGATCCTAGTGTGGTTCTGTTCACTTCTAGGGCAGCAACATGAAGCCTTTAATAAATACTTAATATTTCTCAAAGTTTTATTGCTACCTCATTGGTGTCTCCAGTCTATGAAGAAATGAGCGGCTTCATAGGCAGACCTCTCAAGTCTCATCTCAGGAGCAAGGCTGTCCTGTCTAAATAGCTTCCTCTCGGCCCCTCCACGTCCAAAGTCCTTTATCCTCCTCCTAGAACGTACCATTTGCTTGACCCTACACAATGTGAGAAGCAGAGCATTGCCTTTGTTCGTGTCTCTATTCCAATCATGTAAAACAAGGTTCAACAAACTTCTTTCTGGAAGAAGGCCAAAAAGTAAACATTTTCAGCTTTGCAAGCCATACTGTCTCTGTCTCAGCGACTCAGCTCTGCCTTGTAACATAAAAACTGCCATCGACAGTGCATAAATAATGAGTATGGCTGGGTTCCAAGATAAAACTTTATTTACAAAAACAGATCCTGGGCCAGATCTAGTTTGCAGGCCATAGTTTGTTGACCCCTACTCTGTAACACAACCTGGCACATAGTGGGTGTTCAAGAAACATCTGCTGAATATATGAGTGAACTGAATAATTCTCAAGTGCCTGCTCTGTGTTAGACCCCCCTGCCGCTCTCCTCCAAACATTTCATTTCAGCCACAGAACCTTACTCACCAATCTAAGGACTCAGATGAAAGGACAGAAGCTAAGGGCAACCCTAAGGTTTTTCCTAAGGCCACCCCGATTCAGTGACAAAGCAGGAACTGAAATTCAGTATTCCAGGCCTCTGCTCATCCTACCTCTGGACACATGCCCTCCATTCTTGCGACACATTCCGTGAAAATGCCAAGTCACACTGAAGACAAGGCTATCATTCTTTACCGCCCACCGTGTAGATATTCTTTACTCGTCTGTCTAGCCAGGGTGAACCCCATACATACCATGTCCCATGATGTGTTCCATGTCATAGGAAGTGCAGTCATACTCGGCTCTTCCTTGAAGTAAAGGAGCTCCAGCATGCAGCAAGCACAGACCATGTGGCAGGCACTGACGACGGCAATTACAAAGCCAGATTCTGACCAAGGGCCTGGCTTCAGGAGAAAAGACCAAAGGTGCAAGCGCTCTGAGGCCCTTCTGTGTGCTGGGCATGGGACATCCCTCTTCCCTGACACGCTAGGAAGAAATGATGGACACCACTAGAAAAGTCAGACAAAGGTTGGGGAGCTCTAAAGAGAGAGTAGACTTTGACCTTGGGGTTCAGAGATAGTTTCAGCAAAAGGTCACAGTGACGCCGTGGATTTGGGGGAGTTAGATGTGGGACCAGTTTCCACTCCTGCCACTTACAGTAGCTTATGGAGACCTTGGGGACATGACTCCGTGTCTCCATGTCTCAGAAGACAGTGATAAAATAGTATAACTCCCATGTCCCCAATTTTTGTTAGAAAATGTAATGGGTTAATACATGAAAAATGATTTCCTGATGCAGAGTAAGTACTTAAAATGTGGCCACAATTGTTACCCTCATCATCCTGATTTGATGGGATCCTTGGAGGCTGGAGTGGGGCTCAGCATGCTACGATGAGGATGGGGTGGAGGGAGAAGCTGGGACTGCCCAGATCCCAATGCCCCTGTTAATTAAATAGCCTGAAGCCAGGAAGCCCTCAAATCGATTCATTTCCTCACTTAACCAGCACTGAGCACTGCTGAGGGATTCTAGGTGCTAAGAGGTGGTAAGTGCCCTTTGGCCAGGGCTGCCCGGATGGCCTGGGAAGATAGCATGTGCTACTGCCCAGAGATACAGTTTAACCCACACTAGAGGACCAGCTCCAATGACACAGGATGTAGAAGGCAAGCTGAGGCCTGCTGGGTACAGCATGAACCCTGGCAATCAGCCCTAACTCAGTTAGTCAGCAGGAGCTCCACACGCTGGGAGCACACAGACTGGGCAGGGAGCTAAAAGGTGATTTTCCTGTTCCCTCCCAGTCGCGCTGTTTTTCCTGGAACTCTCTGAGCACACCATGCCCTGGGGGAAGCCTCAGGGGGCTCTGACTCCGTAGCAAAGAGATGGCCTGAAGTCCGAGTCAGGTACTGCAGCTAAAATCGAGGGGGTCCCCTTCTCCATTCCCTGTATACAGCTTTTGCAACTGAAGGTAGCTCTTTTTTGACCTGCCCACGCATCGGGGCTTAAGGCAATTCAGAAACATAGAAACAAATTCAGGGAAGTGGAGAGGTTTAATCACAAAGCGATGATAACACCCTGTACTTAACCAGCATCGTGACCTCAGGAGGTTTCTGATTCGCCAAGCATTTGGGGGCTTCTACAATGTGTCAGGGTATTCACCAAAGCACCTTATTCCTTTCTTTCTATAAGCTCTGGGTGAGCACCGAGCTGCCGATGAAGCTCAGGGCCATATGGGACGTGCCCAAACCACACAAAGGAGCCATCTCCTAGCAGAGGGACACGTCTCACCAGAGACCAGGAAGGCAGATGACTCGTGGGGACAGGACCTGGTGACACTCTCGGCAATGACCAAAGCTAGCCCCAGGCCCAGGCTGCAGTCACAGCCCTGAATTCAGCCCCGCCTCTGTCTACAATGTGTTTGGATGTGAGTAACTTACCTAGTTTCTCTGATTGCAGCGTGCTCATCCACTAAATGAATCTGGGAGTTGAATCTGGTATCTCAGCCTGGGGTCCTGAGGCTTAAATGAGACAGGACGGGAGAGGCACTGGCACAGGCTATTCTCATGACTTTCCTCTGAGCCAGGATCTCTGCTCCACACACTACCCGAGCCGTTTCATTCATCTATGCAAGGAGACACCACTGCCCCCATTTTACAGATCAGGGTAACAAACACTTGGGTATCCAGGTTCCGTTTCCATGGAAACCGAGTCTCTGGCGATTACCTATGCTGAGCTGTGAGATTGCAACTAAGAGCTGATCTTTGCAGAATCTGAATATACAATCCGCTGCTACTGCAAACCACCCCCAACTGACCTCCTTGAGCCACAGAAATGGTCAAGCAGAAATCTACACCAGGCAGTGGCTCCATGTATCCTGCTGCCAAGAGGGGGATGCTTCTTCTTTTGTTTTTCAAACTGGATCTCGGATTTGCCCATTCCTGCCCCTTGCAAAGGTACAAATCTAGATATGAGAACCGTGGGAATATACCAAAGATACAAGGACAGCTGCAGTAGGCAGAACATTAGGAAAGAACGCCCACGGTTTGCCCCCGGTGTCCATACACAGCAGTGGCTGGACTTGGGTAGGCTTCAGCTGGCCCAAGGGGTCTGAGGCAGTCAGAGGGAGCTTGCCAGAGGTGAGCAGGCTTGAAAGGAAAGGGACTGGAGGACTGAGAGAAAAGCTGAGTGTGCCTGCATGCTTGTGCACATGTGTGTGAACACCTGGCAAGAGTGTTCAGGGTGGAGCCAGGAAGCCTAAATTATTCTGAAAAACTTTGGAGAAAAGTGAATGTCTAGAAGTTTTTTGGGGGGCAATGAATGTAACCCTTTACCTTTACCTTCTGTGAAACCACAGAAATCTTCCACTTGCTTTTCATTTATTTAATTTTTTTTAAGATTTTTTTTATTTATTTGGCAGAAAGGGAGAGGAGCACAAGCATGGGAAATGGCAGACAGAGGGAGAGGGAGAAGCAGGCTCCCCACTGAGCAGAGAGCCCAACGCAGGGCTCAATCCCAGAACCATGGGATCATGACCTGAACCAAAGGCAGACATTTAACCAACTGAGCCACCCAGGCACCTCCCCCCACTCCCAACCCCGCAGGCTCTGCACTTGCTTTTCAAGAAGAGTATTTTTTTTGAATCAACGTAGCAATGTGTCAAATAGACCATGGAGTCAGACAGTCTGGTCTCAAATCCCAGGCGCGTCCCCAACCACCTGGGTGATCTTGAGCAAATTAGTGCACCTCTGAGCATGAACTTCCTTGGGTGAACTGGGAACCGACACGGTATACAACCCAGAGACGCTATGGGGTGGTGAACCATAAAGACACAGCACGGAATTTGTGCTAAATGAGCGATAATTTCCCATGGCTCCGTTATCATTCAGAGAACTTGGTTCATTACAACAGACCCCTGAACAACAGTTTCAAACTGTGCAGATCTACTTATATGTGGATTTTCCCCCCAGAAATACAGTACAATACTGTAAATGTATTTTTGCTTCCTTGTGATTTTCTTAATAATGCTTCCTTTTCTCTAGTTTATTTGATTTATAAGAATACAGTATCTAGGGGCGCCTGGGTGGCTCAGTGGTTGGGCCTCTGCCTTCAGCTCAGGTCATGATTCCAGAGTCCCGGGATCGAGCCCTGCCTCGGGCTCCCTGCTCGGTGGGAAGCCTGCTTCTCCCTCTCTCCCTCCTGCTGCTTGTGTAACCTCTCTAGCTGTGTTCCTTTCTGTCAAATAAATAAAATCTTTAAAAAAATAATAATAATACAGTATCTACTACATGTAATACATAAAATAAAAAATAAATACTATAAAAATTGTTAAGGCTATTTGTAAAGTTTCCAGTCAACAGGAAGCTAGCAGTAGTTAAGTTTTGGTTAAGTCAACAATTATATGCAGATTTTTTACTCTATCAGGGTTGGCACCCCAATCCTGCATTGTTCAAAGGTTGATCATATTTTTAAGAACCTATTCTAATCCTGGCCTTTCACTCAAATACCTTTCACATAATCATGTTAATGCTTTTCATGGTGTTTTAAGTTAAGGTTAAGTATTCAGTTCAAGTCTACATTGAATAGGGAAGGAGCCCGATTTTCCCTGAGGGCTGTTGTAAAGTTATTTTTTAAATTTGAGACAATGTATTTGAAACATGGTACAGTAGCAGGAGCAGCTGCAAGTGTTCTGATTCCCCACCCACAACACTGGGCCGGAAGCAGATCAACAGTCTAAAAAGTGGGTAAGATCTAAGCAGGGCTCTCGGGCGGGGACGGGCAGCTGGGGAAGACAGGGAGGTTCCCACGCAGTGCGGGCTGGGCCCTGCAGATTTCCTACTGGTTCCACTTTGGGGATCTTTGGAAGGTCTTGGCCCTGGAATTCCCCACCCTAAATCCCCCCTGCCTCCTCCACATCTCCCAGCACCTGTGGCCCCACTTCAGCCCAACCTGTCAACCCCCACTGGTCTACACACATCATCTTCAAGCCTCAATTCCCATTCATTGTTTTTCTCCCACTTATTTTGAATTTTTTCAAACTTACCGGAAAGTTGGCAGAAAACAGCCAACGGTTACATGTCCTTCACACAGATTTATCCATTGCTAATATTTTGGCCACCTTTGCTTTAGGTACATTTTTTAAAAATTTGTGACCCACTTGAAAGTAAGTTGGAGACATCATGTCTATGGAGAGTCACAATAATGGCCTCGAAACATATTATCTAATCCCAAGAACCTGTGAATATATTGGGCTACACAGTGAAGGGGCAGTAGGCCTGCAGATGGGACTTAGACTGTTAATCAGCTGACATTAAAATGGAGAGAGGACCCCGGTGTCCCTGATGACACCTAGATTTTCACCCTATAGTTATTATTATTTCTTTTTATCATTATACCATGTCTCTGCCTCGGAGATGACTACAGCTTCGTTATGTATGTCATCTTCTGACATCTGAGCCCATTATTTCCCAAGCGGCTTATTATTATTACTGCACTTTTCATAAAGAGCCCCACTGCCAAAGACACACATCAAATTCAATTGATCTAGTTTGATGGTGGCTTAATGGGCTAAAATCTCATTTTACCAAATCACTAGCCTGAAACTTCAGCACTCAGTCTGGGAACCCGAGCGGGGTGTCCGGTATCCCATGTGACTATCTTCAGTGATACTGCCCATCATATCCCATCCTGGCTGACGTCGGCATTCTGTTTCAATGCACCGTGAACTAGAAGGGGTCCTGGCTGGAGAGCAAGTACTACTTTAACCTCAAGGCTCCTTCTCAACTGCTGACCTGAGCATGTTGCTTAACCACACTGGAACTTGGTTGTCCCTTTTGCAAGAGTTAGTCAGAACAGAAAAATATACACCAGCCAGGGCTGGAGTAGGAATCTGGTCAAATCTTGCATAGGGGAGTGCCCAGCACAAAGCAGAAGCTCATGAAATGCTCTATTTTCTGACAGTGATCTCTAAGGGACAGAGATAGGTTTACCAGAGCCCATCAGGTGTGAATTTAAAGCAAATGTTCAATAAACTGTGCTCAGGGGCCCCTGCATGGCTTATCTGGCTAAGCGCCCCACTCCTGATATCTGCTCAGTTCATGATCTCAGGGCCGTGAGATAGAGCCCCATGTTGCCTCCCCACTGAGCATGGAAACTGCTTGGGATTCTCTCTCTCCTTCTCCCTCTGCCCCTCACCTGCTCCTGTGCACAATTAATTAATTAATTGTGCTCTAAAAGGGGTTACCATGGGTAACCTAGTAAATCTTCTCAGCTTGTAGAACATTTAGCTTGAAAGATCTTTCTTTTTCATTTAATAATTAGTTTTAAAAGGTTAAAAAATAATTTCCAGAGAAGCAACTCAGTTAAGGATGCAAACAAGATACAGAACTCAAAGATAAGATACAGGACTATTATCACCTGACCCTATGTTCAATAATCTGTTTTCTTCGTATTTAGCTAAGTGCCAACTACCTACCCATCTGTCCTTCTGCCTGCCTGCCCTCCCTCACTTCCCTCCTTCCGTCCTCCCTCCCTTCTGTCCTTCCTTCCTTCTGTCTTTCCTCCCTCCCATCCCTTCCTTCTTTCCTCCCTCCATTCATTCTTTCTCAATTTGAGCCCTAAGATAGTCTTCTAAAAAAAAAAAAGTGTATCTAGTACAAAAGAAATCAAACTTAGAAGACATTTACTCTTTGTGCAAAACCTCCCAAGGTTATTTGTGTGTCATGCTGGGGTGGTGGAGTTAGCAGGAGCAAACAGATGGTGTCAGAAGCAAACACTGGGTATCAAACTCTGGAGTTCCACCAAATTCCACATCCGTTAAGAAAGAAAATCAGCAAGTCTCTAGAGAAATCATCCTGTCTTCTAAGGCAACCCAAGTCCCAGAATCCAATGTTAACTCTCTACACAACAGTCCCTGGTGGACCAAAGCATGGGAGCAATGGGCTTCAGGTTTATCATTTGACATGCTGGTTAATTTTTCTTTTCTTTTCTTTTACTTACTTACTTTCTTTCTTTCTTTTTTATTTTTATTTTTTGTACAATACAGTCTTCCCAAATTTTGGAGCTTCTTGGTCTTGCTTTTGCATTTTATCTACTTTTTTAAAAACGTGTTATAGTTGAATAGAATGGGAAGAAACCAACTTACAGTAGCTTTTGTTTTTTTAATGGCATTCTCCAAAATGATTTCCTTATTTCACATTTTCTAAATTCTCTATGTACTTTGCCAAAAACGTCTCAAATGTCAGAATCTTATTGGGGGTGCCCCAAAACTCAACATTTTATTAGAAGTTACTTGCATAAGCCTTTCCCCTACTGAAATACTACTTCAGTTTTGCTAGAAATGTATAAGTAGTGCAAATATTACAGGTTAAGTGGCCTGGATTACAGAGAGACAGAAGAGATTGGATGATGGTAGAAGCAGAGAGTTGGGTGAAACTGGGAAGGGTAAAGAGAGAGTAAAGGGAGAAAGGAGCAAGATGGGGCTCGGAAGATGAGCCAAGAGCAAAAGGAGAGAAGTGAGGAAGCAGATAAAGCACATAGCGTGTCTGATGCACAGACCAAAATTCCTCAGAAACCCAGGTAATGCTGGGTCTGCCCCAAAAGGAAGGAGCTGAACATCACACAGCATCCCCCAGACAGCCCCAGTGCACCCCCCTCTGACCCCTGAGGGAAGCCACCATATCTGCACACACATGAGGACACATCCTGTGAAGCCATAGGTCAAGTACCCTTTGAGCCAGGCCATCTTAGAAATCCACCAACGAAATGGGAAGACTTCCCCAGGCCTCTGCCCAAATGATGGAAGGTCCACAAAGTTGCTGGAACACCTGCCAGTGGCATCACGGGACATATGACCTCTGCATTTATTCATGAGCTATGACTCTGCATATGCAGTGCAATCAACCTGCTTCCCAGGTTTTCACGAACAACATTGCAATAAAAACTCTTTTAAAGATCTACAGAAAGAGCTCTCACCTGTGTGCACCACCAGAGCAGCCTGAGCCTCAGTTTTGGGGGGTCATTTTTTCTTCCAGTGCATTTGAACATTTTTGCAGCTATCATGAGAAGCCGTTACATTAGGAGGCACACAATAAGCTATCTGCCTCTCAGGAAGTTATCTCTCCTGAGGCACCTGATTTCCTCCTTCCTCTTATCCCATCCTTATCACCCTGGCCCTTAGCAGCCATTTTATACCTGAGACCCACAGGGCTAGGAGAAGGGAGAGAAAAAGGTCCCCAAAAGACTTGATATTCCAATACCACTCCCTACAGTGTCCAGAATTCCAAGCATCCATTCAGAAGGAAGCAATTCATTGGTGTTTCCATCATGGTCATTACCGTGATGCACTAGCACCCGCATGACACCAGAATCTTACCCATTTCTAGGTCCCCAGTGGCCAGCCCAGGGCCTTCCCCTTTACCAGCTATCTGACTTCAGATAAACTCTCCTAAGCCTCAGTTTTCTTTTCTGTAAAATGGAATCATTCCCTTCTATGATCTGCTTTCACCATGGGAGCTGGTGAGATGGTACTAAGACCAAAGTTGGCTCATATTATGCCTCAAAACTCTCCAGAAGCTTCTGAATTCCCCAGAGTGAAGGTCCAGGCCTCATGATGGCCTCGGAGCTCTGGTGGCCTCTGCACCCAGCCTCCTACCTCTCCAACCACAGATCCTGCTCTTGCCCTCGCTGGTCTCCCTACCACTGCTGGAACACTCCAAACCCATTGCATCCCTCAGCCTGACATTGTTCAGTGCTCTTCTCTTCCCTCCCTTCCTTGAGCTCTCTGCTCCAGTGGTCATCTGCACAAGCCCTCCTCACCACCTAATGCATCACGGCAAATGACCCTGCCGCCCTCCACCTTTGCGGTTCGCCTGCAGAGCAATATGACCACTCGGTCCCTTTGTGGCATTCATGCTGTCTTCCCAGGGACCCTGAAACTGAAACACCAGCTCCCCCAGGTGGGACTCTTCATCTGCCTTGCTGACTGCTGTATCCCATGGCCTACAACACTGCCCAGCACAAATGGTGCCTGATCACTATTTGCTGAATGAAAAGTTATCTCAAGCAGGAGTAGACAAGCTCTACGTGGGAGCATGAATCAACTCCCCGGTATGAGCACAGAGAGCAGGGGACAGGTCGGGACTACTCCGGAGTAGAGGGAGCAGAGCCCCTCTTTTGCTTCCTTAACCTGACTTCTTACACGCTCACAGTAGCTGATGGAAGATGTGTTCCAGATGCCCTCTCCTCCCACACAAGGGGCAGGCCTCTCCAAGAGGAGTCCGTGATGGAAGCCAGCACTGCCTCGGTGCCTGATAACCCCACTATGAGGAGGAAGTGAACCATCCAAGGAAGCTTCTCAGAGCAGCAGGACTCCAGGATGGGCTTTGCAGGATGTGCAGGTCAAGAAAGTGCATCTGGCTCAGAGAACACGCACCAAGGTGGTAAGACAGGAGAGCAGAACATCTTTAATGACCTGTTCAAGCATCTTGTACTGACCATCTGGCCTTGTATCCTGCCCTGTGCTCAGAGCTGAGCGGACCCTAGAATCAGGGTCCGTGGGGGGATCACATGGTTTCTGACTGCAGTGAGGGAAGAAGAGTAGGGAAGATCATTTTGGGAACGGTATTCACATTGGCTAGAAGAACAGCCAAGGCAGACTCCCAGGAAAGGCATGGCCTTACAAAGGAGGAAGACAGTGCAATGTCAATGGCTTGACGGTCAGATGTGTGTGTGTTAGAGTCTGCAGACGGGACAGACGGGTAGGAGGCCAGTGAAAAGGCACTGGGGAGAGGGGAGCTGAGCTAAAGAGGTAAAAAAAAAAAAAAGCCCAGCAAAGAACTCTGGTTTTCCTGTCCACCAGATACTAGAGGCATTCTCTTCCCAACCTCCTCACATTCAACCCAGCAGCAAGACCCATCACTTCTACCTTGAAACGTATATGGATCCCATATGGATGGTGGGGAAGAGCATGGGCTTGGCAACCAAGATCTTAGATGCATGTCCTGGCTCCTCCACTCCCCAGCTCCATGTCCTTGAGCAAGTGAGTTCTCTAAGCCTCTGCTCCCCCTCCTGTGAATTGGGGATAGTAATAGGGCCCATCAAATAAGACTGTTGGAAGTGTCACAGAAGTCACTCCAGAATATGTGCTCAGTAAATATTAGCTGTTATCACCTTGAATACTAACCCCCCCATCCAATCCCATCATCTCTCATCTGGAGCCCCACAGAAGCCTCCTAAGTGGTACCTCATCGTCTATTTTTGTTCCTCTTCAACCCTTTCTTCACAACCCTCTCTTCATGCAGCCCTCAGGACTAAGCAATCCAGAGTAAATAAAAAAAATAAATCACCCCCCAATGGCTTCCAGCTGCCCTTAGAAGAAAATCTGAGAAGACTCTCTCTGTAGAACAACAGGTCCTTCAACCACATCCCACTGCACCCTCCCCACTGACCACCTGGTTCCAACCACTGCCTTTTAATGAATCCCTCCAATAAGCCAAGTCCTCCCTGCCTCAGGACCTTTGCACTTACTATTCTCTCCATCTGCAAGGGCTGATTCCCTGACACAAGATTTGGTCCATATGTCAACTCCTAAGAAAGCCCTTTTCTAACTATCCAAAAAGCTGCTCAGCCCAGAGAGTATGGTTTTACTGTTTTTATTTCACTTCCTTCATATTTGTTAAATTAATTCAGCAATATCCCCACTCTAGATTTTGGCTCCATTTGGGCCAGACACTCGCCATCTTTCTGGTGCTAAATTTTCAGCTTAGCATCTAAGAGCCACTCAATAAATATTTGCTAAAGAACAAATGAACACACATCCCAATTTCAGAGCTGGTATCCATGTAGAGAGCAGACAGCAAATCCTACCCACAGACTTTATTATATAATTTAGCACGTGCTTCTATTTTGTTCTGTACTGTTCCTCATTCTCCCTAGTAAGACACTGTGGATCCACAACCAAATCATGCCTTCTATCTCTCTCAGTTTCCCTGAAAAAAATTATGGTATCTTCAAGAGATTTAGACTCTTAGCCCAGTTTGGCTTGAACTACCCAGTCGTCCATGTGTTCATTCATTCATTCATTCCCTCGGCAAGTCCTCTACTGTGTACGCTGTGAGCAGGACACAGCTGGGGACAGAATAACAAGTATGGCCCCTGCTCTCCAAGCACTTACAGTCTAGTGGAGCAGATAAGCACGCAAACAGGCAAAGACAACGTGGAGAGATACATACTAAGAAAGGGGTACATGCGGGAGAACCTCTAGTCACCCATTTGCCTCTGCACAGGGCTGGTCATGGCTCGTGAGATCACGGCCTGATTTACAGGTGCAGAGTTGGACCCCCATAGCCTTGTGCCCAAGTGTGCATCTTGCACAACAACCCAGATGAAAGTCCTTTCATATACTTGGATCTCAGCAGGGTGGCCACAAGGGCCTGGGCTACAAGGAAGAAGAGCTGGTTCCCTGGCCCGGAGAGGCCACCAGGGGTCCCAGCACCACGGCCCCACCCCAGCTCTGACTCCAGTCTCCAGGAAAGCCCTGATCAATGCAGGAAAGCTGCCCACATGCTGGGCTGAAGGGACTCTCTCTTCTGTGGCCCCCCAAGGAATGCAATCCCAGAGCCTTGTCCTCCTGGGAAGAGACAGTCGGAGAGAGGGCATGGAGAAACAGAATGGTGAGGCTCTCCAGTGGTGGGGACGCTGTGCATTTACATGGCAGTAGACTGCGGCCCCTCCCTCTCCGTCACCCTGGCTGTTTCACCAGGACCGTGAGCAGCAGAAGGTGGCATCTGTTTCATGCCTACAGAACTGTGGCTCAGAGCGGGACCTGCCCAGGCCCCCAACATGATCTCAGAGCTCTGTCCCTCCTCACCCAGAGGCCACAGCCAGCACTCAGCAGAGGCGAGCTGGGAAACCCTCCACTCAGCTTCACAAAACTCCCATGATAAGGCTGGGGCCGGAGCCCAGCAAGTCCCCAGGAAATCCACAGAAACACCTGTGCTGGGAACAGAGACTAGGGGTGGGAAGGTTCTTCACTCCACCAAGCCTTACTCTGGCTCCTGAACCTTCCCCTACGCCCTTTTGGGCGCTTTCTTGCAAAATCTAGTTTTAGCAAGCACCCTGGTGAGTGTAACCAGAACCCCTGACCTGCAGACCTGATCACTTCTGATATCACTTTCCTCCTCCTCCTCCATCCTCCGCCCCTGTCTGAACAATGCTGCCTGTCTTCAGCAAGTTTTCTATTAGGTTTGTTAAGTCGGAACCCCGCTCCCATTACCCCTAATGCTTCCTCTGAGTAATTTCCCATCCATTGACCTCTCCGCTTCCCCTTGGCTAAAAATCCCCACATGTCTACACTGTATTGGAGTTGAGTGGGGCACAGTAAAATCCCATTGCAGTGGTCCCTACAGCTATACAGATCGTCCTGAATGAAGAACCTTATTATCTTTGGCAAGTGGCACGGAGTATTTGTTCTCTAAAGGAGCTGCTGCTGTGAACAGGGAGCCATGAAGGAGGAAGGCTCCCAGCTGGGGACTTCCAAGGATGACCCAATTCCATAAGAGGGTTAGGTAAACAGATCGGACCACTAGACTGCCCCTTGTCCCTTTTAATGGCATGAAGGTGGATCCTGACTATGCCAAGGTAGGATGAAACACTGAGTTGCAACAAATCAATCTGCAGCTGGAAAGTAATAAAAGAACCTCTTCTTGTCATTCCAGGCTCTGCCCCGCCCACCCTCCTCTGAACTGAGATACTAATGGAGAGCAAGTGCTTGGCCTATCTCAAATGCTGCGAAGCTTTCACTAGCACCGGCCTCAGAGGGAGGGACAGTGGCCAACTAGACTTGGCAGGCAGGACCTGAGAAGAGGCTCATAGAATCCAGAGGCTGAAACCCTCAGCTCATTGCATGCTTCTGAGCAAGAGTGCTGACCCAATGTGCTGGGCAGGCAATGAACCAAGCAAATCCCTGGGATAAGAGTTGACTGCGTCTGTGCCTCCCTGGGAGGGCAGGTAGCCATGTGCCTGCAGTGTGGGAGGCAGGCACCGCTGCAGAGTCTAGAATATTAACCCCAGAGATTGCTTCATCCAGAACAGTGTAAAATCATCTAAAGCCATCCCCCCTGCCCACAGTATGCATCCAGTGATGGAACCATCCATGCATTTTCCTCTAATTTCTTCCTACTGTCTGTTGAGCTTCAACTTTCCTCCTGGCTTAAGGACCCCAGGTTGAGAATCGTCCCCAGAGCTGAGGGCCATCCCACCCTGCACCGTGTGTGGTGGCAAATGCCTGTTTGCCTCAGCTCTCAGGCTGAGTGCTCTCAATTCCTTCCTAAACAAGCCTGGTTACAGCTCAACACAAACCTCCAGCATGTCCTAATTCCTAAAGACACTGAAGGCTGCTGTTATGGGGTATGGTGTTTCCTAGGTCCCCTGGCAGAGCCTAGAATGGCCTAATGGGTTGTTTACAAATGCCTCCCTGGGATCCTTTAAAGGTTTTGCATGCTGTTCTATGCATGTTCCAGCTGACCTCCAACAGGTAGAACACAGGGGGCTTGGGGGCAGTGAAGCTCTTCTGTGTGCTTCTGTCTTGGTGGATACAATATGCTGTGCATTTGGCAAAACCCACAGAATAGTAGAACACCAAGAGTGAACCATAATGGAAACTCTGGGTGAATGGTAACGTATCAGTACTGGTGCCCTGCCCACCCCCATGTATGATGTTCATAATGGGAAACAGTGTAGAGCAGGGAATGGGATGTGCAGGAACTCTCTACACCCTCTGCTCACTTTTTCTGCAAACCAAAAAGTGTATTAATCCAATAAAGTTTATTAAGGTAAAAAAAAAGTGTTTTTTCCCAAAGCAAGAAAATGTCCAAATGAGGCAGCCATAACCCGGAGCCCTCCTCTCCTATGGTCCAGGGGGCCCCTTGGGTCCGAGCCACTCCCAGACCCTATTCCTGGGCGGTCTCCCTAGCTGCTCTAGCCAGAGCCTTCTGCATACAGACTGTGGCCCACTCCTGCTCTCCAGGAAACAGGCTGCTCCAAATGCCATGTCTGACACATTTGAGCAACAGTGGTTTTGGTTTCCCTAATTAGTTGTTGGGGTGTCTAAGCAGCGTGCAGGCATGCACTGTCTAAGCGTGAATCGTGCCTCCTTGCCATGCCTCAGAAACTCGACCTTCCAAGGACCACCAGTGATCTACCCAAAGAGTTTAGATGGTGAACTTCAAAAGCCTCAAGGATCAAAGCATCATCATCCCCTCTCCACTGGCCCTAATGTCTATGAATCTTTCAGAACTAAGCTGGGGAGCCATCTCCCCTGGAAATTTCTGCTGACCCATCCGACCTGGGGCTCGGGACTTGCTCCTTGTGTGTTCCCGGAGCAGCCAGCACTCACCCTGCTGGGGGAAACCACCCCTCTGTCTACCTTCTCTGCAGCCTGGCAGACCCTGCAGAGAACAGCGACCTGGTTTTCATCCTTGGAACACCTCAGGAAATACCAGCCACTGGGCTTATTTTTAGCTACTAAGACCTCCCCACGGGGCCAGGACCACACGGTGAGTGTGACACTGTTCTCTCCCCAGAGCCACTCTTGTTCGCTTCTCTCTGATTCTCATCTGATGCGAAATGTCACCAGGCGCTCCCCAGCTGACCCGGGCTTGAACTGGCCGATGCGCCTCATAGCAGCGTCATTTCCCCTACTCTTCCAGAAGTTCAAAGCAAGTGGAGGAACATGGGGGTTTTGATTAGGGCAGAATGGAGTAGGTCAAAGTGTGCTCCGCAGATCAGCGGTTCTAGACAGGAAGAAGGTCACGAACCAAAGTCTCCAAGGGAAGGAGGTCTCTGTCACTTGAGAATGTTCCCAAGAGACAAGAACTAAAACTCTTGGTACTCACTCCATCATGGCACATTCTTGGTGGACAAAGCAAGGACAAGAATATTCACCAAAGCATTTTATATAAAGACCAGGCAGTTGGTGTATGATAGGCATTTATCTTAACGTTCACAATGACCCCACTGTCCTGATTTTCCAGATGAGTCAGAGCGAAGACTCCTGAGTGACTCACCCACCCGTGTTAGAGAATGAATGAGCTTTGAACGCGTCTCCCCATAACCACAGAGCCTGTATTTTCCTGCCACACCAAGGGTTGGGTGAGGTCAGGGGAGACAGGGGGAGATGCAGAAAGGTGATGAGGAACCCTGTAGCAACAGATGAACATGGCCTTGGCTCATTTCCCATTCTTCAGGGGTTTTCCACGTTGCTGCCTGGACTGCTTCTGAATTTGCATGTGGAGGTATAGAAAGGGGACGGACCCCACCCGTGAGTCCTCAGTCCACACACTGCATGGGGAGACGTCCCGCTGCATGAAATGGCTATTCTCACAAGGAACAGAGATCCCCGAGTCATGCGGTCCTGCTGATTATAGACTGCTTCCGAGCAAGTTTTTCTTGCATTTGGGTTGAGGGTGAGAGAACTGTTAGGGCTCATGTTCCCACATCATCCCCGGGAAGGCGATCTTCCAGACCTGGTTGACTGCTGATTACCCCATGCCATCAAAGAACGCCGACAAAGCACCCACTTGGTGTCAGGCCCCTGCTGGGCCGGCAAGGCGGGGTGCCGAAAGGAGCAGATGAGGGTCCCTCCTTCGGGCGTTTGTATCTCACAGTGGAAACTGGAAAGTTAAAAAATAACTGGCTGGGTCCAGGTAAGATCAGCACTGCAACAGGGTCCCTCCTGTCTTCACGTAACTGACACTACTTCCTGCAGAAACCCTGCAGAGTCTGTGCTTACAGCTGGGGCACAGAACTCTAGAAAGATGCCACAGAAGCAAAGGTCTTCAAAGGAACCGCTCCACCCCTGAAATAGAGCTGCTGCTTCCGAGAACTTTCCTCCCCAACAGGCTGTGGGTCAGGAAAGCAGCAGGGAACTGAACCCCTGACCCACAGAGAAGAAGCCAGGCAGAAACGTCCCAGGTGGGGAGCTGCGCATGGGTGACTTGAGATCTCCAGGCAACATTCCGTCCTGTGCAAATTGGGGGTAATCATGCCAAATTTTCCAGCTTTTTTAAGGCTATGGAGGATTAAATCTTTTCATTGAGGGAAGAGCGCCGTTTCCAAATATTTCACCCCAGGTACTGCCTGGACGTTGAGTTCTCAGAACAGTGAGAGGCACCACGCGCCAACAAGTGTTAACTCTTTTTTTATTTTTATTTTTTTGTAGGGGCAATGGTGCTAGAAATAGAAATCTTCGGGGTGGGGGGTGAAAGAAGAGGTTTGGGGACTCAGGGGCTAGGGGCAGCAACATCTTTCAAACCCACAAAGAAGAACATCTGGAGGACCAGTGGTCTCACTCATCTGGCCCTTAGGGCAGCGGACGTCTTCTCCGGCACACCCAAGCTCCAGGGCTATCTCCGATGGGGAGGGAGAGTGGAATCCCCCCCGAAAATCATGGGCTGATTTTTCTCTCCACCCCAGAAAGTAGGGGCTTAGAGCTAGATTCAACTGGCGCAGGCCAGGATAAACGGAATTCAAAACAAATCTGTATGTGTAGCTTTTCTTGCCCTTGGAAACTGGCCGCCGCTCAGGTCACCTTTACCTCACTCCCAAATCAAGGTGGCACTATTCTTCCTGTCCATTTCCATCTCCTCTCCCCCTCGGCCTTCTGTGGTGTCATTTCTTGCCCTAGAACAATGGCTCATCTGCTGCCTGCACCTCCTGACCCGACCTCCTTCCTCCATCATCACATAATGAAATGACCACTTGCCGGCCTGTCTCCCCAACCGCACCACCAGGTTAGTGGGTCTCAAACTGCCGCTACCCCCAAGCACCTGGCATGCTCATAAAAAGTACACGTTCCTGGTGTCCCTACCCGGATATTATAACTCAGCCACTCGGTAGCAGAGCCCAGAAATCTGCATGTTCTCTATATTCCCCAGGTAACAGGTTCGAGCAGCCCGCAGAGCACACCGTGACTAACTCTCAGCTGAAGGAAGAGCCAGAACAGTCTGGTAACAGAGCACCTGTGCCCAGCACGGCCTGGGGACAGGGTTTTCAATAAAAAGGTGTCGCCTACTGGCTGGCGGAAGTTGCTGGGTGGAGATATAAGTAAATAAATTAATTCAGTAAAAAGGAGCTTATTCACTTACTTCCTCACCCATCCACTTAATTAATTAAACTCCGTGCCAAAGGGCTATAGAAAGTACTGAGCAGACTACAAATGCCAGGTAGCATCTTTTCTTTCTTCCCCTTCTTTTATTTATTTATTTTTTTAAAATCCTTATGGGCTAAATTCAGCAGCCTGCTTCTTGAAATGTTCAACATAGAATGGCTTCCCCAAAATTCTCCCTAGAAAAGCTCTGGCATGATACTCCATGAAGATATTTTCAAGAATCCAACAATATCTCAAGATTATTTGCCAAATACTGGTGCAGGGAGCTTGAGTCTTTTGCTTCCACCTTCTGGGTGCATTGGAACCCTCCGTGTGCCCTGCTCTGGTCCTCCAGGCATGCCCTAACCTTCAAGGAAGCTGGCATCTGGCCCTGCACTCTGTGCCAGGCACAGGGGCCCCAGCGATGGATCAAACCTGGGCCCTATGGCAGGATGCCTTTGAAGATGGCCCCAATCCCCTGCCCCCAAGTGTGCACACCCTGTACCCTACAGAATCCCCTCCCCTTGAGCATGTGCATGATTGGTGAATAGGATGGAATGACAGCTTATGGTCATTTTACCTTATAGGGCAGAAGGTATTTTACAGATGTAATTAAGGTCCCAACTGACTTGAACTGATCCAAAGGAAGATTATCCCAGGTGGGCTTGCCCTAATTCAGTGAGGCCACAAAGGAGGTGAAGTGGAGCCGGTTGCAGTGTCACAGAGGGCTCTCAGTAGTAGGGAAAGTGACTGGCATCTAGGAGCGGACGATGAACCCTGGTTGCCGGCCAGCAAGAGCACATCCTGGGTCCTACAGCCACAAGGAAGTGGGTTCTGCCAACGACGCGGAGCGTGAAGGAAGACACGGAGTCTCAGATGAGAATATGGCCCAGGCGGGCATCCCGATCTCTGCCCTGAGATCCTGAGAGGAGAAGACAGCCACTCCTCGCCAGGGATGCTGAACTGCTGAATCTCTAATTTCATGACTTGGTGTCAGGAGCTGCTAAATTCCTGGAAATCTGTCATGCAACAATAGAAAGGCTTAGCAGGCTCCCTCCCTCCAGGAGCTCAAAGACCCCCCAGGGATCATGAACGGAAGCAAGTCCTTCTTAGGTTAGTAAGTTTCCGAGGTTAGAGCAATTCATAGCTTTATTACTTTTCCAGAAGTTGAGCCCACCTGGCCTTCAAAAAATGTTTCTGACTTACCTCCAGCACCATCTATGCATCCCTTTCATCTACAAACTTGTGGTGGGCTCCCATTCTGTTTCTGAGCCGTGGTAGGCCCTGGGAACTTAAGGTGACTGAGAGACAGTTCCTGATCCTCTGGTCTCTAATTTCTGGCCCCAGGGGTCCTTACCCAACTTTGCACCACCCACTGATCCCCAACACCCATCCTAAAACGCCGCCTCCCAGATCCAACTTCCTAAAGATTCCATCAAAATAAAGAGCCCAGGGATACCTGGGTGGTTCAGTTGGTTAAGCGTCTGTCTTCGGCTCAAGTCATGATCCTGGAGTCCTGGGATCAAGCCCCATCGGGCTCCCTGCTCTGAGGGAAGCCTGCTTCTCCCTCTCTCACTCCCCCTGCTTGTGTTCCCTCTCTAGCTGTGTTTATCTCTGTCAGATAAATAAAACCTTTAAAAAAAAAACTAATAATAAAGAGGTTGGTGTCCACATTTCCAAAGCAACCTTCACACCTCTGCTTATCACTTCTTAGTTCCACTCTACCTTTAAGCAGGGAGAATGGGTCTACAGCTTGCTAGAGTGTGAGCTCCTTGGGCCAGGGACCATGCCCCATCTTCTAGCTTCAGAACCCGGTGCCTGAGATGCAGAAGAGGCTCAGGAAATACTGACTGAATAAATGAGCATCTCTTTTAACTCATGCTTGCATCCCCTTATTCTCCAGGCTTCTCCCCACCTATTTAAGAGGCTGGTGCCTATGAAAGTAAGAAAACACTTCAGGCCCTCAAAGACTCAAATGCGTAGCCCACTTCTCAGACTTGTCTCACCCACTGACCCCAATCAACCTAGACCACTTAGAATAATTACCCCGGGCATGAGCTTGGGCACCCTCTGCTTTTATAGAAGGTCAAGTGCAGAAATGGCACGCGCAAGGCAAACTGCGTAAGTCAAGCCACATTTTAAAAGCACTGGGGTAGTTGTTTCCTTAAGGAATGATGCTAACGAGTCACTTTAAAGAAAGGAACTGCTTAAAATATTCTTGACACCACCACTAATTTTTCAAGGACATATGGCAGCTGACAATAAATAGAGAAACTGACAGTGAAATGAAAGATTTTCAAAAAAAGAAGGGTTTAATTCATTGGGAAGGAGAAGAAAGTCAGACCAGAAGTCTTGGCCCAGATCGCCCCTGAGCTTCCAGAAAACCAGGACAAGGAGGAAAAGATGTAGGACTTTCTACAGCTGCTGCCCCGTGCAAAAAAGCAGCATGTCCCCCTGGAGAGAGACACCTGCCCTTGAGGGTGGCATGATGAGGGGCTCATGGGGGAATCCCATGAGAAGCTGCGGGGCTTGCAGTACCACGGTGCCTGGCACAGTCAGTATGAGGAGGGGCCGGTCACCAGCAGCACATTTCTCTTCCCAGGGACGTCCTTAAAAAGAAAACCGGATGGGATGTGACACATTACCTTGAACGGCAGCTCTGCAGAAAGTCAGTCATATTTTTCTGACTCGAATTTGGGATACGCGGAGCCTCATGAATACCAAGGTTAGGTCACTACACAGAGAAATATTTTTGGAGACCGCTTAGCTAATTTACAGACAGTGTGGCAGATGGCAAAATGGGACTCTACCCTTGGTCTCAGCCAGGTCCTCCGACAACAGCTACCACCTGCCCCCCGCTTGTCAAGGTGAGGTGCAGACCAGCGCGCTTCTCTGACCTTGCTGTACATACACAGCCCCTGGGCATCCTGTTCCAGCAGCTTCTGACTGGTAAGTCTGGGATGGGCCCGGGAGCCCCCGTGGCTACACAGTGGCAGGTGATGCTGAGGGGGAGGGGCAGCCCCTTCCAGGGACAGGTGCTAGGCCAGCTAAGCAGGCTGCATTGATTCAGCTGCAAATGTTCTGTGGGAATTTCACCTGAGAAGGTAAAACCAAGAGGAAGTGTTTTGGAAGAAAGGAAGGAAGGAAGGAAGGAAGGAAGGAAGGAAGGAAGGAAGGAAGGAAGGAAGGGAGGGAAGGAGGGGGGAAAGAAGGGAGGAAGGAAAGAAGGGAGAGAGGAAAGAAGGAAGGGAGGGAGGGAGGAAGGAAAAAATTTCTTGTGAATTCAATACCATCTGTCCTGGGGAGAGGGTGGAGAGCACTTTGTCCACTGTCGTCTCAGACCTAGGGAGAAGGACTTGAGACCCCCTAGAAACTATATGTGTCCCCTGACATGGGCTGGAAAGGACACCGGGGAGGGGCTGGGCAAGGGGGAGCGTTAGCAAAGTAACTGTGCTCCAACCTAGTGAGTGGTTCAGGGTGCTTGATTCTCAGGGGTGGGCAATGTGGGACCAGGGAGGTAGGAATGTGTCACTAGAAATGCTGATGGGCCTTCTGCTTGCTGGAAAGGCTCTCTGGGAAGAAAGGGGCAGGAGGTGGTTCTGGTTGGGGACAGCTGAGGGGACAGCCCAGGAGAGGCAGGGACCTGGGAAGGCTCATGAGAGGAGAAGGCAGAGCCCAGTACCTGCCCCAGCCAGGGGCACATAGACAGAAACATGAGGACACCACAAGAGGCCTCTGGTTCCCCACCTCCCTTCCTCTGCTGGTCTTTTTCCCCTGTACAGGAGCTAGAAGCTACCTCAGCGCTGGGCACACTGAGACTCCTGGGGACCACAGGAGGCTCTCTTCTCTGAGCATACAGATCAGTCATGTCCTGGCAAGAAGCACGGAGCTCCCAGGAGGCTGGCATGGAGGGAGCAACAAAGAGGACAGTAATACAGCATAGGCGGAGGTCCTGGGGCACCTGCTCTGTCCCAGGAACCTCTGCTCCGGGCACCAGTTCAGGGCTAGTGTCCAATTAGGACCTCACAGGTCTTAGGCAACTGGGGTGTAAACCTCAGCTTCAGCCACACTAGCTGAGTAAAATCAAAGACTCATTCCACTGCCGCCAGGCCCAGAATGAGGATGAAATGAACCTATTGCGTGAAGCCCGACACAGGGCCTGGCCCAAGCCGCTGCTCAAGCAGTCCCTTGCTGATTAAAGGGGCGAAAAATAAAGCTTTGTGCTTTAAAATGGTGCTTCTCAGACTTGAAAAAGTTCAGAATCACCAGGGGTAGTGATTAAAAATGCAAACTCCAAGCCCGAACTACCGGAAATTCTAAATCAGTAAGTCTGCATGGGGCTCAGGAAGCCACTTTCTAACCATCGTCCCAGATGACTCTGATTCAGGTAAGCCACAAAGCATACTTTTCTAAGAAAAGATGTTCATGAAGGATATCAGAAGAGGAGGAGGAACAGATGGGTCATTTCTACCCTAACGGAGGGCCACGCCATCTCCAACTGGGACCCTCAGCATTCTGGAAACATTTTAGGCACGGAACAGAAACTCTTTGGCAAACACCACTGGTCTGCTGAGCGATCTGAAGCTTAAAAGAGGTGTGTACGTTGGTGCATCACACGGCCGAGCTGTGCACCTGATACCAGTGCTTCGGGAAAGAAAGCCAACAAGCTCACAGACGGGAGGGAGGCCATGACCGTGTCCCAGATGGATTCTGGGAACTAAGGGAGCACAGTACAGCCACCTCCTCTGCCTCAAGACAGCAGGTAGAAGAGCCCCGGCACTATTCGGGAGCGTACCTGGGCTGCATGTTTATGTCTCTCCTGCAGGGGTCCTCCTGCGGCTTCTGATCAGACCAAGAACTTTGTTGGGTGACCTTGTTTATCTGCAAGGAAGTAACACTGATCTGACCAGACAGGGGCGGGGTCTCCCCAGCCCTCACCTCTCAGCACATCAGCTGCGTGGCTTCCTCTCCCCACCTACACCTTGCCGTGCAGTGCATACCAAGCACTAGAGAAATAGTTCCTGCATAAATAAAAGGGTGAATGGACGAATCTGTGAATGAATGAATGCACAAACTTAACTTCTCAGTCTCCAAATGTCTGGTCCTCAGCCCTCTCTGCACAATGTCGTCAGGGTACTATTGCCTTGACACAAATCTGACCAAGTTCTCCTCCTCCCCCAAAGCCATCAGGGGCGCCCCCTGAATCATGTGCAACTAGCAAGGGAGCCCAGGACCTCCGTGACCTGGTTCACGCCTGCCTATCCTTCTGACAGTCACCTACTTCGTATTCTGAAAACACTATGCTTTCTCACACAGTCCTCAAAAATCTTCCTTCAGGGGCGCCTGGGTGGGTCAGTCGTTAAGCATCTGACTTTAGCTCAGGTCATGATCCCAGGGGGATCGAGCCCCACATCGGGCTCCCTGCTCAGTGGGAAGCCTGCTTCTCCCTCTCTCACTCCTGCTGCTTGTGTTCCCTCTCTGGCTGTGTTTCTCTCTGTCAAATAAATAAAACCTTAAAAAAAAATCTTCCTTCATCCAAAAACTCCAGCTCACCCTCCAAACTTCAGTTGAATGAACACATCCTCCAGGAAGTCTTCCCTGACTGCCACAGCTGGGTTAAATAGCTTTCAGTCAGTCCGCAGCTGCTTATTAATTCAGTAAAGAGTTAGCAAATACCTATCTGTGTCAGCCACCCCTTCTCCGAGTTCCCATAACATTTTGTGGGGAGCGCCATCCATCTCTGTTCTCTCTTGCCTAACCTAGGGCCAGGACAAATGAAATACATGACTGTGGAGTCTTTAACTAAGTTGATCCTATAATTCGCAGGGAACACCCATGGTTAACAAACATTGTCAGACCTTGTCGAGAACAACAGTGGATGGAAAATACCCACTTCCTTCCAGAACAGAACAAAGCTTTTGCCACATATGGTCCGGGCAGCAGATTCGCCACCTCCATTTTCAGAGGCTGAGGCCCTGCCTGCTTTCCTCCAAGAAGCAGGGCTTCCTCAGCGTCTGTGTGTCACGCTGTCTGCACGAGCACGTGACTGGGGAATCCCATCTGTTCTCGCATGCACGCCCACCCATGACAAATGAATCCGTCTGCAGTGTTTGCCAGGAGACGGGCGATGAATTATTCATGCTGCGGAGATGCTTGCCCCAGCCTCCCAGAGCGGGAGCAGCACCCCTGCGACTACCGGGCTCGGGTCCCATTACACAAAATAATAATAATTAATAATAACAGTGGCATCTACCTCGTCTTGAGCTCCTACAGCATGCCCTGTTGGGAGCTAAACCTAAATTATTAATTTTCACGACAGCCCCGCGGGGGATGAGATAGCATCATCCCCATTTACAGATAAGGAACCCGCACTGCAGAGGGGTAAAGCACCAGCCCCAGGTCCCACAGGTTCCCCTGGTCTTGGGAAGGGATGCTTCCCCAGGCAAGAGGGAGGAGCATCAGGGAAAAAGCTAAGCAGCCTAGGGAAAGCCCAGGCAGGGATCCCCTCCCGCACAGCCGGGGAAAGCCTGCCCTCCCAGTCCCTCTCTGGATTTCACATTCAGAGCAGTGCACCGTCAGGAGGATGACTCTGAGCTCTCCCCAGCCCCAGCCCTGGCAAATGTGGCTGCTATTTCCAGCAGCTTCTTTACCCGAGAAGCTCTGTCACATGTGATGGGGCTGCATCAATGATTTCGGAGGACAGTGAGATAGGGTGGCTGGGGGAGGACAGAGAGGGAGGGAGGGCAATCTCCAGGAGCTCAACCCCTTGACACCAGTATGAGGGTCCAACCGCACACAACAATCACAGCAAAGGAGAAGAGACAAGTAGCATGATCCTTATAGGAGAGGAATATAAATGAAAGTCGGCAAGAAGAAAAAAAAAATACATCGAGGGGAGAAAACAGACACTTTGCCTGCTATGAATTTATAAACCTCCCAATTTCACAAAGGACTCGGAGTCAGTTACAGGATTCCGTGCACGATGGCAAAACAGAAATAAGCAATAAAGAATGACAGGAAGGCTGCACTGTGAATAATGAGCAGGGTGTCTGGCAAGAACGCGGATGGAGAGC
>PITA01021590.1:0-32330 GCA_004023965.1 Spilogale gracilis
CTCTCTCTCTCTATCTTACTCTCAAATAAATAAATAAGATATTGAAAGAAAGAGAGAAAGAAAGAAAAGAAAAGAAAAGAAAAGTAAAAAGAAAAGGAATCAGAAGTCCTAAAGGATCTACTTTGAAAACTCTACATAACAGCCTTGTACCCTGAGATAGGTTTTAAAGTTATGGTGTGAAGAGTCCCTTTACCCTTTGCCGTCTCCATTCTATTCGCGACGAAAAACCTTACAGAGAGGTGACATGTTATGTGCTTAGAAACTTCTATTGGTGGGGCACGTGGGTGGCTCAGTTGGTTGGGCGACTGCCTTCGGCTCAGGTCATGATCCTGGAGACCCGGGATCGAGTTCCACATCGGGCTCCCTGCTCAGCAGGAAGCCTGCTTCTCCCTCTCTCACTCCGCTTGCTTGTGTTCCCTCTCTGGCTGCGTTTCTCTCTGTTAAATAAATAAAATCTTTAAAAAAAAAAAGAAAGAAAGAAACTTCTATTGGTGGAAGCAGGACAGAAGCATTTTAGAGCCTAGAACATGGCCCAGGATGAGGGGGTGGGAGCAGAAAAGAGCAAGGGGCAGCACAAGAGGTGTGGGGAGGAAGGCCGGAGCAGAAGGATCAGGAAAGGGAAGGAGTAAATAGGGGTAAATGTGCTAAGTGCTTGGCCAGGGTCAGTTGGAAGAAGCACTCTATAGCTCCTGCCTGGCCCTTGGGGGTGATCCCTGTAAGCAACAAAAGGTCTTCCAAGAGCTGTCCAGAGGAACATTTCTGTCGGGCCCTTCAGAGTTCAGTGTGCTGGACTGCACAGGTGCTCACTGTGTCTGTGAACCTAGCCTGTCAACCAGCCTTATGGGGGGGGGGGGTGCTGGATTTATTGTAAAGTTTCTTGTTTGTCTCTCATTTGGTTTTTCTTATTTTTTTTTAAGATTTTTATTTATTTGACAGAGAGAAACATAGCCAGAGAGGGAACACAAGCAGGGGGAGTGAGAGAGGGAGAAGCACGCTTCCCGCCGAGCAGGCAGCCCGATGTGGGGCTTAATCCCAGGTCTCCGGGATCATGACCAGAGCTGAAGGCAGTCACTTAACCAACTGAGCCACCCAGGTGCCCCGTTTTTTCTTATTTTTTTAGCAAAGTGTCTTATAAATATTCTGTCCTCTCTCAGTAGTGTCAGGAGAAAAAAAGAGAAAAGTGATTTTGGAAACAGTTGAAAAGAAAAAGAATCAACAATCCCCTGGGTTAAGTTGGGTTGGGTTGAGCTGTGGGAGCAGCAGTGAAGGCGATACAAGAAAAGAATTCCAAGGTGGACCATTACTGGGAAAATCTTGTTCTAGGGCAGCTTCCCCCTCTCCTCCCGCCATTCAGTTCCCGGAGTGACAGTGACTTCAGTTTGGGTCTGGGCTTTGCTATTTCCTGGTGTTTGACACAGGTATGTTGTTGCACCTTTCTGAACCACGTTTCTATATCTGGTTATAATGATACCTCCCTCCTAGGATTATCTATCTCACCCTAAGAAATGAGAGAGAGAAGGGCACCTGGGTGGTTTGGTCATTGGGCATCTGCCTTCAGCTCAGGTCATGATCCTAGAGTCCCTGGATCAGTCCCACCTTGGGCTCCCTGCTTGGCGGGAAGCCTGCTTCTCCCTCTCTCACTCCCCCTTGCTTGTGTTCCCTCTCTAGTTCCCTCTCTAGCTTTGTTTCTCTGTCAAATAAATAAAATCTTTAAAAAAAAAAAAGAAAGAAAAAAAGAAAGAAAGAAATGAGAGAGATAAAACACAGCAGAAGCTCTCAAAGAATAGTAGCTGTTACTATTCTGAAGGGAAGGGATGGGAGGCCGAGAGGCCAGGGGTCTAGAATGAGGATATTTAGAACAGGCCAGCTGTGAAAAGGCCCAGACCAGGGATGGAGATGCACAGAGGGCTTAGCCTTTTTCACAGACTCAGGGGCAAAATGTGGCACAACCTACTCATCATCCTAAGCAGGACCAGCAGGTGGTGCCCTGAAATGTTTGGTTCTCATACCCCCTTCTGGCAACACCAGAAAGACATCTAGTATTCCAGGGTTTAACCGTCTGGCAATTTTGAATGAAGCAGGCACTAGGTCAGGGGTCAGCAAACTTTCTGTCAAGAGCCACACACAATAAATATTTTAAGCTCTTGGGTCACATACAGTCCCAGCCACAAGTCCTCAACTCTTCCGTTGTAGCACACGAGCCACCAGAAGCAACACGTAAACAAACAGGCATGGCTGCACTCTAATAAAACTTTATTTACAGACACTGAAATGTCAATTTCATATAATTTTCACACATCATGAAATACCTTTTGATTTTTTTTTGACCATGTAAACATGCCTTCTTAGTATGTGGGCTCTACAAAAACAGGCAGTGAGTGTGATTTGATGCCCAAGCGAACCCTGTGCTTGGTATTCTCTACAACACAAGGAGGCACCAAAACCCACCACTGAACCCCAGATACTTTCACTGTAAACCAGAGACACTCATCATGGCAATTTTGCCATGTTTTGAACGCAGCAACTTCCTGAATATTTCACCACTTTCAATTCCTCCAGCTTTGGTCTACCCCTTGGTGATCCCTAAACCACAATCCTTAAGTCCTTTGTGAGAAGCTAACAGTGAATGCCCAGTCCCTCCCTCCTACAACCACCCAGCTGATAAGGACAGACACAGGGCCCCTGAGGAGCTTGTATCTAAAGCTTTAAAAGGTACTGCACTGAAGCTGTTCAGGGGTAACAGGGATAAAAGTCACTCAACAGACTCCTGCAGGCTCCTCGGATACATTTGGAAGGCTATGTCTCTAGCTCTGAAATGATCATATTCCTCCAGACTCCCACTGTGAGACTGGAAACCAGGCTGTGGGTCCCTGAGGTTCTGACTCCGCAGGGCAATGTTGACATCTTTGTGTCCTTTTTGGCTGGTTTATTAGACGATGATGGGAAATGTCTAGAGTCAGTGTGGCACATAGGAAGAACCTAGATTTTGGTGTCAAAAATCTAGATTCGAGTCCCCACTCTAAAAGATCTTTGGAAAGTCACCAACCCTATTTTGGCCTCAGTTTCCCCATTTGGAAAACAAAGATGATCATAATATCCACCTCACACGGTTGTTTTGAGCTTCACAGGAAACAATACATACATGCATAATAAACTACAAGCCACCATAAGAAGGTGAGTATGTCAATTCATTCAACAGGAGTGTACTGAGAGTGCTGCCCACTGAACAGATACTTAGCATTCAAAGGTGAATGCAGCGAAACTGTCAATCTCCAAGGGCTCAGAGACTGGGAAAGAACAACTCATTTAATTACAAGGTGGGAAATACTTCAGTGGAGGTCCATGTATTGGGGGCACGGATGTACCTCAAACTGCTGTGTTTAAAGTTCAAATTCCTCTCATAAATAAATAAATAAATAAAAATTTAAATGAATAAATGAATAAATAAATAGGAGTGCCTGGGTGGCTCCGTTGGTTAAGTGGCCACCAACTTCTGATTGCAGTTTGGGCTCCATGCTGGGCATAGAGCCTACTTAAAAATATATAATAAATAAATGAAATAAATTTAAAAATAAAATAAAACTGCTGGGATCCCTGGTGGTGCTGGTGGTTAAACTTCCAACCCACAGGATTTGGCTCAGGTCATGATCTCAGTATCCTGAGATTGAGACCTGTGTTGGGCTCCACATTCAGCTCAGAGTCTGCTGGGATTTCTCTCTCACTCTCTCTTCCTTGCTCTCTCAAATGAATAAAAATTATTTTAAAAAAATTAAATCCTGATCTTTCTGCTTTATTTCCTTCTGGGACAGAATAAGGGGAACTCAGGACAGAATTCTTCATTTAGGAAAGACCAGGGCTGAGAGAAAAATGTTTCACTGAGCATCCCTAGAAATCCCTACCATGGCCAGAGGATACAAAAGAGAAAAGGATCCCAATACATCCAGTCCTCCCTAATGAAAGCTGTTGTTCGCATCTCCTGCCTAGAGCCCTCAGAGACCACAGATAAATCTGTGGTTTATTCAAACCAGATGTTGGATAAGAAATTATGGCTGGTGGCCTTGAGTGCTGCTGGGACCAAGGGTGACAGAAATGCTTAGCAGGGACGTGGGGCAATTTAATTCTCCAAAGACTGGAGACCTCATAGAATCTTGGTTGGGTTTCTTGTTCATCTTACTTTTCAATGGAATAGGACTCGACATGCACATTCTATTCATGAATTCACAGAGCAAAAATTTGCTTCCCTTTGGATTTAAAGGCCAGAAAAATGCCTCAAAAAACTCAGTCTAGCCACTTGGAGTGTGTGGTTGTGCAGCCATCCTCCACTTCCTTTTAGCCTAGAAACAATGGCAAATCTGCTTGGAGGACTCCACAGGGACAGGGAAGAGGAGCTGGATTTGGTGTCCTTTGCTGAGGTTGCATATAGGAGGAAACATGACTTCACTCCCAGCTGCACCCCCTCACTCCCCATGGGCTACCCCGTAACTGCTGCCCTCACAGTGCATGGATCCCAGATTTCCCACGGGACCTGAGCAGGTCCTGATAGGCAGTGGCATCTGGAAGTAGAACTGGGAGAAGCATGCATATTCTCTGCACTCCTGGAGTGCTGGAGATAGCAATGGGAGTAGATTAAACCAAAGGTGAGCTCTGGCCAAAAGGTGATTGAGGTACAAGAATGAAAAGGCCATATGACTTTTCAGATCTCTGGCTGAAGTATGTCTGAGCAGACAGGGCAATGCTCCAGTGAATCAGTGCCTACACAGCTTTGGTAAATAAATCTCAAAGTCCCAACAGCATACCTGAGAGACTATACAGCCTGGGATCTCTCCATGGGGCAGGATTCAGCCTCCCGACAGTAAAAGGCATCCACAATCATACTGGATCTTTCTATTCCCCAAAAACCCTTAGCCGAAGACTTCATTCACAGGACAGCATAGCCAATGTCAAACAAACTCAATTAATCATGTAACTAAAATCAGCAAATAGGGTTAAGATTACTTGCTCTGGAATATGTAAGCTTGCTATATGTTTATGTTTTATATTTATATTTTTGACTAATATTAGTTCAACTTCATGTGAAATTTATTTTAATATAGGAAAATATATAATATTACAAAAATTAAATACTGCAAGGGATTGCTTTAATCTTTTTATGAACTAATCAAATTATGAAATGATAAAATGCCTTTGCCTTTGCAGTTTATCTTCTCACAAGTTACTTTAATTAATTTCCGAATCTGTATTCTAATACCTAGAAGTACTAATGCGATTATATTTTTGGCACTGATTAATTGTACCTGATGTTAGTTTTGGCTTTGGTGTTATGTGGTTTCCAAAGGCTGGGTAACTGAAGAATATGTCTGGCAAGTCCTGATCCGAAGAGGTCATCCTAAAACATCCGGCTCTATGGCCTGAGTCTCCATCCTCTGGGGTTCTCCATAGCCTGAGGCAACGGCCAACTCCCACCTGTTTAAAAATTCTGCACCGCTGACTTCTGTATCTGTTCAGCTGCCTGGTCTGTATCCTGTTTCCTTATCCATCAAACACCCCTTTAAACAAAGAACGCGCTCAGTTTGCACACTATCTGTTGCCATCGCTAAGGTGACCAACCGTCAAGGTTTGAAAACCCAAAATCCCACACCTCAGAAAGCCCTCAGTCTTGGGCAAACCAGAGCAGCTTGTCACCCCAGCACCACCCAAATGACCAAAACTATACTCAGATTTCAAGTATTACCTTTCAACGACAGATACATTTGCTCTAGTCTCATTCCTTTAGGACGAGACATATACTGACTTGAACTTCATGACGAACATACACACGCATGTGCACATACTACCTGCTTCAAGTCCTCCTCCAATGGCTTCCACTACTTATAGACCTTCAGATGGGTTCCAAAGTCCTCCGTACTGCGTCTCAGACCCACCTTTCATAACAGATTTCAATGCTCTATTATATTCACTGTACTGAATATAATCATTTGAAAGGTCTGATGGTTTGGATTGGGGTTTTTTAAATTATGAAAAATTTCAAACATACAGAAAAGTAGAGAAATAGAACAGTGATCCCTTACGTATCTTAGGCTTAACAACTATCAACTTTCTGCCAGTACTGTCTAGACCTTTGGGTAGGGTTATTATATGAGTCAAATATTTCTAGGAGCTTTAACCTAGATTTTGTGGGTTTTAAATTGGGAAGTTACAGCAACTTTGTGTCATTTCCCCTAAATGCCATGGCCACTCTCCATCCGTGACTTGATCCCCTTCAAATTGGCATACATGTGTTTGTTCTCTAAACTTCTTTTAAAGATTTTATTTATTTGACAAAGAGAGACACAGCAAGAGAAGGATCACAAGCAGGGGGAGGAGCAGAGAGAAAAGGAGGATCCCCGCTGAGCAGGGAGCCTGATGTGGGGGCTCGATCCCAGGACCCGGGGATCATGACCTGAGCTGAAGGCAGGCATTTAACTGAGATGCCCCAGGTGAACTTTCTAATTCTACTTTGCCCTTTCCACAATCTTTAAGTAGGTCCCACTGTATTTAAGTTCCTTTAGAAATGGTTCTGTTCACCTTTCCTGACTCATCTGTCTCTTTGGCCATTTTTTTAAGTAATCTCTATGGCCAATGTGAGGCTGAAACTCAGGACCCCAAGATGAAGAGTGGCATGCTCTCCCCGACTGAGTCAGGCACCCTTCTTTAACCACGTTTAATGTGTGATTTGCAACACAGATTGTACGACTGTTTTGCCTTCTTTCCTGATAAAGCAATTGAGCAAACCTACATTACTCTTCAATAAGTCTTCATTTTAAGGAGTTCTACATTAGTCATAAAATACCTGTTTCCATTTTAATACCAAGAAAACTAAAAGTCCTAAGATCTCTTTATCCATTTTTCCTCCCAAAACCAGGTTTTGATTACTTTCCAAATCTCTTGTCTAACTTCCCTAAAGAAAGCCTAGGGCTATGCCTCTGAACTCTCAGTCCTCCTCACCCAGGTTATGTTGGCAAACCAGTTCTCTGGGAAAGAGTGTGGGGGAGGCAGAAAAGAGAGGGAGAGAAAGAAGAGAGACAGAGAAAGAAAGAATGAGGGCCTGAAGCGTGGAGTATTCTGATTTTCATTGTATAAATTCTCTCACCCTGATGGAATTTGAACTACCACCGTGACGTCACTGAATGGGAAGCTGGGAAGGGATGCACACTATCCATGCTCTCTATCTGCTAGAAGCCGACTTTGGCACACCATTCCCTATTCTCTCAGGCAAAATAACAAAAAGACTGAACATGCCAATGCTATAGTCACACGCGGTCTAGATTTCAACACAGCACTAGCTCTGTGACCTTGGGCAAGTTGCTCAATTCCTCTGAGGCTCAATTTCCTCACTTTTACAATAGGGGGTGATAAATACCTCTGTCTCATGGCTTTTGCTGTAATGTGCACAACTCTTACAATGGTTCCTAACATCCTGTAGGCACTCAAGAGTATTTCCTGTTATTACCGGGACTGAAGATCAAATGGTGCGGTGTGGAGTTATTGCCACTAGATGGCATCCTCCTCATTGCGTAGCGCGATCCCTTTTTATAAACGTATTTGCAACTCAACATTCAACAAGTCACTAACCGAATCAGATGAATTAACTAACAAGACTTTTCCCCTCTCTCATTTTCTGGTTCAAGCTTCATTATTTTCCTTTGAAAAACCCATTAGGAACCCAGCTGTTGACCCTCGTGTGCAGCCACCTCTAAAGTTTGATGCAGAAGCTATTTTCAATCAAGAGTAACTTTATTTAGTAATTACAGGTAAGAAACAAATACATAATTAATTAATTACTAAATTGTAATTTAGTAATTACAATCAAAACATAAGCCACAATTGTCCTTGTGGCACAAGGGGTCAACTCTGATCTTTGCTCTCCTCATCTCTCTCCTCTCACTCAAAGGAAGACAATATGGCTTCAAATGTGACACCTATTATTATCACATTGTTTGCTTCCTGTAGTCACTTCAAAAGGGGACATGAATCAGTCTAACAATAGTTCAGTTCTATAAATATTTACTGAGCTACTGGATATGTGAGATACTGTGCCAGGTAATAAGGACATAAAGGTAAATAAGAATCATAGAAAGAAAGAATTTGCCTATCGACAAATCTAGATCTTTCCAGAAAGAAAATATTAATTTTTTACAAACTCAACAACTTAGTTTAAAACTTACATAGAAGTATAAAGATCCTTGAATAACTAATCTCTATCAGATATTAAGCCATACTGATGAGTTACTGTTAAACTAATGTAACAGGAAAATGGGCATAAAATATACTCATTTATACATGGGAACTTAAGATATGATAAAAAGTGAACCATATGTAAGTGGGATTATTTGTTAAAAAGTACTGGTGGGGGTGCCTGGCTGGCTCAAGTCAATGAAGGGTGCACTCTTGATCCTGGAGTTGTGGGTTTGAGCCCTACGTTGGGTGTAGAGATCGCTTTAAAAAATAAAATCTTTTAAAAATAAAAAGTATAATAAAAAGTACTAGGAATGAGGCTCACTGTTTGGAGAAAAATAAAGTTAAATCCCTTCCTCTTACTTTATACAAAGGAAAATCCAAATGGATAACAGATACAAATGTAAAAGGTGAGATTATAAAGTTAATAGAAGAAAATATGGAATAATTTTGTCACTACAGGATACAGAATGGCTTATTAAATAAGATCCCAGAAGCTTAAAAATTGATTGGATTTCCCTTCAGTGAAAGGTAGGGATGACAGTCAGGCAGAAGGCACTTACAACATCCAAAAGCCACAGGAGACCACTAACCAGAGTGTAGAAGGAAAACATACATACACAATGCACACACATAAATACAGGCAGAGAAAACTCAAGCAGCCAACATATAGAAGAGGTGTTCATTCCCACTTATAACCAGAAACAGGCAAATTAAAACAACAATAAGAGAGGCTCAGTCCATTAAGCTTTTGTTAATTTCAGCTGATTTCAGGGTCCTGTGATCAAGCCCCACATCAGGCTCCAGGCTGGGCCTGGAGTTTGCTTGAGGATTCTCTCTGTCCCTCTCCCTCTGCCCCTACCTTCCCCCACTCCTGCACACACACGCTCCCCTTTCCCAAAAAAACCCATAAGATACTATTTCACATTCATGAGAATAGCCAAAAATTACTGAGTGTTGGCAAGGATGTGAAGAAAGGAAAATCCTGGTGCTGCTGTCAGGGGTGAGAAATTGTACCACCATTCCGGAGACCAATCTCTCAGTATTGGTGAAAAAAAAAATATTCAATATGCTTTGACTTAGAGATCCACTTGCTCTTGGGGACATCCCCAAGAGAAACTCTAGCACCAGTTCTTGAGGAGACATAGATAAGGTGTTCCTTGCAGCACTGTTTGTGGAGGGAGTGAGCTGAAGGCACCCCAAACAAGGAGAATGGGTCAGAAGGGTGTGGCAGATGCCCAGGGAAGAACAGCATGCAGCAGTCAGAAGCAGTGTGCTAGAAGTACAAACAGCACAGCGGGTATTTCTGAGAGAAAAACAGAAGCAGAACAACAGAAGACGAAGACAGAGATGACGGCGACGACAACGAAGAAGAAGACAGAGATGACGACGACGATGACAACGAAGAAGAAGAAGAAGAAGAAGAAGAAGAAGAAGAAGAAGAAGAAGAAGAAGAAGAAGAAGAAGAAGGGGGGGAAGGGGAAGGGGAAGAAGGAGAAGGAGAAGGAGAAGGAGGAGAGGAGAAGGAGAAGGAGAAGGAGACGAAGACGAAGACGAAGAAGAAGAAGAAGAAAAACAAAATCCATGGCATGTATCTGGGAGGGCTAGATACCTCTAGTAGTTAAGAACACGGCTGCTGGAGAAACACCACTTGGGTTCAAATCCTGACCCTACTGCTTACTGGCTCTGATGCCTTGGGCAAGTCCCTTAACCTCTCTGTTTAATCAGTGTCTTCATTTGAAAAAGGGGAGATCATAAGAGCGAGTATTCTCTGGGCTTGGAAGGATTAGCTGAGTTGGTACGAGTGCATAAACAGTGCCCGTTAGGGCTCCCTCAGGGTTACTGTTGCTCTCATTATCCGTAATAATATGAGAAGGGGATCAAGAGTGGAAGAGAAAAATAAAATTAAAAAAACTACAGTGAGGGGTGCCTGGGTGGTTCAGTCAGTTAAGTGCAGACTCTTGTTTTGGCTCAGGTCACAATATCACAGTTATGGGATTGAGCCCGGCCTTGGGCTCTGCACTCAGTGTGGAGTCAAACAGATTCTCTCTCTTTCTCTCTCTCTCTCCAACTCGTGCTCTCTCTCTCTCAAATTAATAAAATCATAAAAAAAAAACTAGGTTGGAAACTTGTGTGTATTATAATAGTGAGCTATATATTGAAGGGAATGTTTAATTCAACTCTCTCTATACCTGAGGTTAAAACATACACACACCCTCCCTCCCTGCACCAGCTTACAATACAGTGGAAGATGGAAGACACTGAAAATATCAATCGACTGTGATAAGGGTCACGGTAAGAAAATATATGAGGCAGCACAAGAACCCAGAAGAGAGACAGATTAGCCTACTGTTCACAAAGGGATTCTGCAAGATAGGAGTGTTGGGAGGCAGGATGATTTAGAGTTTAAGATTTGGGACTTGACGGGACACCCTGGTGGCTCAGTCGGTTAAGCATCTGCCTTCAAGCTCGGTCATGATCCCAGCTTCCTGGGATCCAGCCCTACATGGAGCTGTTTGCGCAGCAAGGAACCTGCTTCCCCATCTGCCTGCCCCTCCCCATGCTTGTGCATTCTCTCTCTCTCTCTCTCTCTCTCTCTTTCTCTCTCTCTCTCTCTGACAAATAAATAAAATCATAAAATTAAACTTAAAAAAAAATATTTGGGACCTGAAGACAGCCTGGGTGGCTCAGTCAATTAAGCATCTGACTCTTAATTTCAGCTCAGGTCATGATCTCAAGGTCATGATCTCAGGATCATAATTTCAGGGTCATGAGATTGAGCCCCTCGTTGGGCTCCGTGCTCAGTGGGAGTCTGCTCAAAATTCTCTCTCTTCCCCTGTCCCCTCTAACCCCCCATGTTCTCTCTCTAACTCTCAAAATAAAGACATAAATATTTTTTTAAAAAGAAAAAAGATCTGGGACCTGAGTTATGATCACAGTTTTGCCTTTTACTATTCTGTGTGATTTTTGGCAAATTATACTTAGAAAACACCCCGGCCCGTAGAGAGACTCAGAAACTTGCACAAGATCGTAAAGCCTGTAAGTGGTAGAGGAGGTAAGTGAACTTGTGTGGCCTGGAGCCGCCTCTGTGACCTTGATGCTAAACTTTGGTGGCCACTTCCTAGGTTGGAAATTGTTCTCAGTTTCAAAGAATGAGGCCTGTCTGCTCTCCCCTACCTGATTTTGGTTTCAAGCTGCTGGAGAACACGTTGTTCAGCTCTGTCCATGGGAATTGTGCCTGAAGGAATGTCTATGATGTCCTTTTTCTTCTTCACTTCCAAGGTCATTCCCTAAGCAAATTTCAGGCCACTCAAGTATTTTTATTGTTGTTTCTTCTGTGAAAAAAATGAATAAACCTACCAAGTGTTTTGCAATTGGGATGTGTAAACTCTCCAGTGACCAAGTCCCGTTTCTTGGACCAAGAACCACCTTCTTAGGGCAAAATGACACTGTAGCTACTGAATAAGTATATGCCTGCTGGATTTCCTTTTAATGCAGCCACTGCTACCCTGCAGTGCACTTGCCAATAATAGCTTGTGGGCTGAGGGCCACTCACAGGCCAGTTGCTCAAAAGACCCTCTGGCTCTGATTGGTAATTACCAACTCCTGATTTTTTTTAAAAGATTTATTTATTTAAGAGACAGAGAGACCTAGAGAGCAGGGGGGGGGAAGAGGGAAGAGTGAGAGAAGCAGACTCCCCACTAAACATAGACCCTGAAATCATGACCTGAGCCAAAACTGAGCCTGAAGCTTGACCTTTTAACCGACTGAGCCACCCAGGCACCTCTACCTCCTCCTGATTTTAAAGGCCAGCCTCATCATCACCCCCTTCTGCTTCTAAGTTCTAATGTGATCACCCCCCCCTTAGCACAATTCCTTTGCTGAGAATTACAAAAATGGCAACAGTTTGCTCTACAATGTACTCTAAACAAATCATTGAGCAGATGCATTTTCAGGCTTTTAGATTAACTTGTATATGATCGGCAATATGGAGTTTGGGGGATTGTTCTTAAAGAGAGAGGCTTAGTCATAGCTGAGATTATGGAGAGGTTTTGCGGGGGTCTTTGATTCTAGTAATATATTCTTATGGCCTGGGTGTTTTCTAGGTGTAATTATTCCGGAAATGTAACTTGCCAAAAATCACACAGAATAGCAAAAGGCACAACTGTGATCCTAACTCAGGTCCAAAATCTTTTTTCTTTTTTAAAAAAATATGTATTTCTTTATTTTGAGAGTTAGAAAGAGAAAGAACTGTTATCAATATATTATCTAAAATCAATGTGATAACAGTACCTACCAGAAGAGACACTAGGGAGTACAATTTCTATTTTTTTTAAAGATTTTATTTATTTATTTGAGAGAGAGATTGAGAAAGATAGCACAGATCATAATCTGAGCAGAAGGCAGCCATTTAACCCACCAAGCCACCCAGGCACCCCAACAAGTTCAGTTTCTTAAGAAGTTAAAACTTACCATTAGGCCCAGAAATTGCACCCCAGCTATCTACTCAAGAAAAATGAAAACACATGCTCATACCAAGACTTGTCTGCAAATATTCATAGCAGTATTGATCATAACGGCCTAACAACTGGCAATACCCCAAAAGGCCATCAACTGGTGAATGGATAAACAAAATGAGGTACTAGTACATCCATACATGAAATACTGTCCAACAATAAAAAATAAAAAAAACTACTGATATATGCTACAACATGGATGAACCTCAAAAACATACAAAGTAAAAGAAGACAGGTGCAAAAAAAACCTATACACTATATGATCCCATTTACATGATATTTTCAGAAAAGGCAGATCTATGGAGACAGATAGCAGATCAGAGGTTTCCTGGGACTAGGGGTGGGAGTGGCTTTAACTGCACACTGTCCAAGGGAACTGTTTGAGGTGATGGAAAGATCCCAAGACAGCATCATGGTGATGGCTGCACAACTCTGCATAATTAATAAAATTCACTGAATTTTGTATACATAAATCATACCTTAACAAAACTGCTTTAAAAATAGCACCTACCTTGTAGGGTTGTTACAATAATAAAATGAGTTTATTTTTTAGAAGAGTTATTTATTTATTTTAGAAAGAGAGAGAGAGCATCGGCAAGAGGGGCAGAGGGAGAGAAAGAGAGAATCTCAAGTGGACTCTGGGCTAAGCACAGAGCCCGAGGCAGGGCTTGATCTCATGACCCTGAGAACACGACCCTGAGATCATGACCCTGAGATCACCACCTGAGCCAAAACCAACAAACACCTAACTAATTGTGCCCTTCAGGTGTCCCTAAATGAGTTCATTTTTATAACGCCCAGGATCTGACGTCTAGTGAGCAACGTGTGCTCTCCATGTATCAGCTAAATAATAAAAGTAATAGTCTGTGGTTATGAGATTCATCACAAGAGTGAACTGACAGTTCTTACATGATTCCCTACAGCAGAGGAGGCACGACATCTGAGTACTCAAGCAATGGGATTACTGCTTTTCTATAAAATATGTTTTAAAATCCAGGGGGCACCTGGGTGGCTCAGTTGGTTAAGCATGGCAGATGCTTGGTTCAGGTCATGATCCTGAGTTCTGGGATCAAGCCCCGAGTGGTGCTCCCTGCTCAGCAGGGAATTTGCTTCTCCCTTGCCCTCTGCCCCTCCCCCAACTCATGCTCATGCTCTCTCTCAAATAAATAAAAAATCTTTAAAAAAAAAATAAAAATCATACTAAGCTTGAGGTCACTCAAGTAGAGACTTTGAAACCTGTCACATGAACTGGCCTCTACTTACCTCTACCCAGACCACTGTCTTCTTCGCCCAAAAGAACTTCTCTCAGTTCCTCGAGACTCTGGACCACAGTGCTATGTCTTTCATACCTGCGACTGGCTCTGGGTACAAATCTTACCTACGCTCCCTCTCCATGGTCTAACTCCTACCTAATCCCTACCTATGTTTCAGGTCTTCATTTAAGGTTACTTTTTCTAGGAAGTTTGTTTCATTCTTGCTTGTTGCCCCAGTACCCCCCTCCTCAATACACACAAATGTACACACACACACACACACACACACACATCTTATATCGAACCAACTTTATGCCTTTTGATTCCCATATCAAAAGATAGAACAGTGCTTGTATCCATCCCCAAGCACTCAGAGCAATAAGTGGGACATATGGAGCCTTCAAGAAACACTAGTGCAATGATTCTTAGCCAGGGATGATTTTGATCCTGCAGACATCATCACCTCAAAAAGTCCTCTCATGCCAATTTTCAGTCACTCCCACTCCCACTCACAGCCTCCGGAGAAACCACTGATCCGCTTTCTGTTTTCTCTGAATATATCAGACAAATGGAATTGTAGAATATGGAGTTCTTTGCCTCTCTTTCCTTTCATGGAGCATATCTTATTGTGAAACTAGGGACGGGGTATTCCTGGCACCTAGTGGGTAGAGACCAGGGAGCTGCTAAACATCCTATAAAGCAAGGACAGCCCTCACACGAATTATCCACCCCAATATGCCAACAGTGCTGAGGCTGACAGCTCCTACACTTGTGGAACGAAAAGTGTAAAGTAAGGAACTAACGGACCATGTTTTTAGGCCTGAAATTAAGGATTGCCCCCACTGCCCTTTCAGATTCTCAATAAAGGCTCTAAAAATGCAATATCCCTTTCTCTCCATAACAGGAAATTTGTTTCTCTGACATTATTTTCCAAGAACTCCCAGGATGAGGAACTATCAGAAGTATTCTATCCGGAGCACTGCGCTGCTCTGCACAGATCCCCCTTCAGACATGACCCCCAGTTCGTGGAGAGCTACCAGCAGACGGTCCTCAGCTGAAGAGTCACCTCTGCATAGCTCAGCCCACCTTCTCAGAACAACCCGCATCCTGTGACTGACTTGTGAGGGGCTGTAAAGCCCCGGCCAGCTCATCCAGCCCCGGCAGCTCTGCGAAGCCAACGCAGCTTCAAAAGTCCTTGGGGGGTTGGCTGAGAATCAGGCATGAAGCCCAGTGCCTCCCTCCACCCCGTGCTGTGTCCTTCCTTCCCTCCCCTTCTTGCCCCCTCCTTTCCACAGGTGGCAGCCATAACATCAATCCCCAATAAACAAATAAATCCTCCTCTCGGATCTCCATGAGACTTCGTCCCAACTGTGAAACCAGGAAACAATGGCTCTGGCTTCTAAAATGGATTTTGAAACATGAAGTTTTTTAATGTATAAAAAAATATGCCAACTAATATATGGTGACAGAAAGATTAGTGCGGGCTGGTCTCTAGTGACAGCCCCTCGATGGTTGTTTGGGAATGGAGTGTAGGGATCGCCAAGGGTCTCAAGGAAATTTGCAGCTATGTTCGCTATCTTGATCATGGTGATCGTTGTATGGATGCACACATTTATGTCAAAACTTATTAAAGATACATTTTAAAAATGTGCAGTTTATTGTGTGTCGGTTATAATTCAGCAAAGCTCTTCCACAAAAAATAAAAAAGACATTATCAAAGCCTTAAAGAGAGTCAAAGAAATTAAGAAAAATTGTGTATAATCCCTAATAGAATTATTTTCATTTTCTTTAGTTTTTACCCATATGCATATGTGTTTTATAAGGGTAAAAAGATAGCACACATTAGCTGTTCTCAGCTGCAACGTTGTCACACTGGAATGACCTAATGGAACAATGAACTGTGAGATCTTCCAACTAAATTTGTTATTAGTTATATTTCAAGTACCCCAGTTTGCCAAGGTTAATCTCTTTTAATAGAGCACAGTGTTTCCAAGATTAGAACCATAATAATATCAACCTTCAATCTTACTCTCTTGCATTTTGGCATGATTTATTCAGGGAGAAAGCTAGCACACAGAATTTCACACATCCCTTGGTTAATCCTTAGGAAAATGTTGGGCCTTGAGAACCAAGATGTAAATACTCCGTTGCATCTTGGCAAATACTGTACCTTAAAACTGTGTCACACGTGCTGCTACATGGCCTTCATAACCGACATTTCCCTTAAGCAAAGTAAAATACACAAATGGCAATAAACCAGATACATAAGTCTCCTTCCAATCCCCTCCCTGTTCTGCCAGTACAAGTTCCCAAAGGCATCTGCCTGCCTGCCTTCCTTCCTTTCTTCCTTCCTTCCTTACTTTTCTTCCCTCCTGCCTGCATTTATCCTTTCCTCCTGCCTATCTTTCTTTCTGGGTAGACAAGAACTCACATAGGTCCCAAATCAAAGGGTTAAATGTTACATCCAACAAAAACTTTCTGTCTTGCCCTGCCCCAATCCCCCAGCTTCCCTCCTGAAAAGCAACCAGTTTCACCAGTTTTGTTTCTCCATCCAGCAATATCGACATGCACATATGTGTATACACACACCACACAGTTGGTAGGCATTGCAACTTTAAAAAAAAAGACAGTGAATAATATGCACTTTTTTTCGTCTTGCTTTTCACTTATTAATACATAGGATATCAGGAAATGCCAATATTTAAAGAGCTTCCAGGGGTGCCTGCGTGGCTCACATGGTTAAGCGTCTGCCTTCAGCTCAGGTCATGATCCCAGCGTCCTGGGACTGAGCCCCACACTGGGTTCCTAGCTCAGCGGGGAGTCTGCCTCTCCCTCTGCCTCTTGCCTGCTCATGCTCTCTCTCTCTCTCTCTGTATCTCTTTGTCTCAAATAAATAAAATCCTTAAAAAAATTGTTTAAAAATTTTTTAAAAAATAAAGGGCTTCCAAATTCTTTTTAAAGTTGAAAAATATTATAAATCATGGTAAGCTGAATTAGTTCCATGTCTTCAAACACTTAGGTAGTTCTTAATCTTTTGCTATTATAAATAATGTCATAATAAATAACCCTATAGCACATCATATTGCATGGAGGCAAACATGTTTATAATATAAATTCTTAAAAACTGAATTGTTAGGTCAAAGGGTGTGCATATTTGCAAAATAGAAACATATTGCTAAAGTGCCCTCCTTAGAGGTTGTATCAATTTACACTCGGACCAGTTGCATAAGACAATGATTTTCCACAAATCCCTGCCAACACCATGAGTCATCAAACTTTTTTGATCTCTGCCAACTTGATAAATAAAAACATATCATAGTGTATTCCTGACTCACAATTTTTAAAAGTATATGCAAGCACAATTTTTTATGTCACATATGTCCACTTCTATGTTCTGTTCATATCATTGGCCCATTTCTCCACGGTGCTTCTGTTCTTTTACTTTATTTATTTTGTAGCTATTTCTGTACTAGGATAATTAGCTTTTTGACTATGAAATGAACCCAATATTTTTCCCAGTTATTTTTTGACTTACTGGAGTTTGCCAAACAAAATTTTTTTTTAAAGATTTTATTTATTTGTCAGAGAGAAACACAGCCAGAAAAGGAACACAAGCAGGGGGAGTGAGAGAGGGAGAAGCAGGCTTCCCGCCGGGCAAGAAGCCCGATGTGGGGCTCGATCCCGTGTCCCCGGGATCATGACCTGAGCCAAGGCAGTCGCTCAACCAACTGAGCCATCCAGGCACCCCGCCAAACAAATTTTTTAAATTTTATGTAATTGAATGCCTAAATCTTTTAAAGTTTCTGCATTTAGTATCACAGCGAACAAAGCGGTCTCTGCTTCTAGATTTTTTTTTTTTTAAGATTTTATTTTTCTGAGAGAGTGACAAAGAGAGCACAAGCAGGGGGAGGGACAGAGGCAGAGGCAGAGGGACTCCCCACTGAGCAGGAAGCCTGATTGGGGCAGGGGGCTCCATCCCAAGACCCAGAGACCATGACCTGAGTTGAAATCAGACACTTGAATCACTGAGTCACCCAGGTGCCCCATCTATTCCCAGTTTTTTTTTTAAAGGCTTTTCCATAAGTTCCCCAGGTACTTTAGTGGTTTCTTTCTTTAAAATAAAATTTTTAATCAGGCTAGCCATGTTCCTTGTGTAAGGTGTGATATATGGATCCAGCTACATTTTGTTTAAACCTCCCACCTTTTACTTATTTGGAAAAGCCATTTATTTAAAGCATCTGTAGTTTCAAATACTTAACTCCAAATTACATGATCGAAGCTCTGGTGATGATTCAAATGTAGACAAGATCACTACCATGAAAGATAAGGATTTGGTTTATGTACCCCACCCCTTCCCCACCCCTCCTAAGTTTGATAATCGTATCATATTTAGTCCCTTTATTAGTTACTTTTGCTACTGTAAATAATTGGCTTATACCACTATTTCTTGTTCTAACAATTCTAGTAGGTACCTAGATACTCCTCTCAGCACTTCTGGGGCGGCTGTAAAGAAATGTAATTTTTTTGTTGTTCCTACTCAGTATTATCCACAGAGCCCAAAATAATAACAATAATCGTAATAGTATATGGAGGCAGGATGTAGAGACTCAGATCAATGTTTTGCCATCCTATGATTCTTAAAATAAATATCCATCAGTTCATATGATATAAACAAATGACTGAATGCATACATAGATAAATACATATATGGAACAATTCTCCTTTCAGAATTGCAATTAATAATTGTAGAAGAAAAAAGGGAAATAGAAAATCACCATTAGAACACCACAGGAATAATTGCTGCAGGCAAAAATCTACCTTACCATGAATGATAAAATTGGCAGGTGAAAGTTTAAGAAGGAACAGAACATTTCATAGCTTCAACATATCTCCCCCAAAATATGGGTGGTTGTATAATACAGCCACAAATTATTTGATGTCCTTCCCTCCAAGAGATGGGTTTAATCTACTCAACCAGTACCCTCACCTCTAAATTAGACTGTACTTAATGACTCCCTTCCAAAGAAGAGATTAAGGAAAGGGGGAAACAGCGATTTTTACAGTAGAGAAACCTGACAGTTTTCTCCACCTTACCCAAGTGGTCAAGGTTAACATCATGGGTAATAAGTCATGTTGGTATCAGGACCCCCCTGACACAATTCAAGGAGAAGGGCACTTCATCTCCATGGTATGCTTCCATAAAATACGAATCCCAGCCTAGACATGAAAAAACATCAAACCCAAGTTGAGGGACATTCTACAAAATACATGACCAATACTTTTCAAAAGTGTCAAGGTCAAGAAACACAAGAAAAAGTCAAGCAACTTTCATAGATAGGGGGAGACTAAAGAGACAAGACAACTAAACGCTAGGAATGTAGCCTGAAACAGAAAACAGACAATCGTGAAAAAAACGTAAAATCTGAATGAAGCCTACTGTCTAGTTAATACTAATGTACCAATGTTAATTTCTTAGTTTTGATCATAATACCATGGTTATATAAGGTATCCACATTAGGGAAAGCTGGATGAGGGGTATCCAGAAACTCTCTGTACTATCTTTACAACTCTTCTGTAAATCTAAAAATCTTTCCTAAATATTAAGATTTTTAAAAATAAGTGATGACTTACTTTTAAAACAAAATATTATGATGGAACTAAATTTGCTCTTGGATACTTTTGAATTAAAGTAACTGGAGAAATGCGTGATTTTTCAGTTTCAGTCATTGCAAAGCAGTTAGTTCGATTTGCAAGTGGGTGAAAATAGCAACCTTGTTTCATATCATATGTTCTACTCCCTGTAAATGTTTTTGTGTTCTGATGGCTTAAGGTTGTTTTTCTAATGAATACAATTGAGAAGTGGAATCTTTATTGTTATGTTTTCCAATCCATAAAATTAGTAACATTAAGATGATTTTATCGTGGCAGGGAGGCCTCCTTCTCTCCTACACTCACTCTCAGAATATGTGCTGACTGTCAAATACGTTCCAGGCTAAGCTCTGAGAAGTACAAAAAAGTGTATGATTTCGGCACTTCTTACTCTGTCCCAGTCTCAAAGTTCTTGCAACTGCCAAGTCACACCAAGAGCACATTCCAGTCTCACAAGGCTATAGGAGGTACCGGTTATCACCACGTAGGTCTATTTTAAAGAGGAATGACCAAGAAACTGAGGTTCAGAGAGTTCGGGTGGCCGGCCAAAGAAGCACAGCTAAGCGAGAGGGATGGCAAGCATCTCAAACATCCGCTTTTGCCCCCAGACAACTGCGGAGACGGGGGTGGAGAGGCACGCCCTCCCCAGCCCCGCCTCCCCGTCCCCCCCACCCCCTCCGTCCCGCCCCCCAGCCGCTCTTTGGCCACACTTGGCCCCAGTGTTCTTCCCTGCGCGGCTGCGCAGCGGAGGCGGAGGCGGAGGCGGAGGCGGGGGGGGGCGGTCTTCCGGGGAGGCTGGGAATCCGGGTGACCTCGCCGCGTCTCGGGACTAAAAAACGCGCTCTGCTGCAGCATGGGACCCCTGCCGCGCACCCTGGAGCTCTTCTACGATGTGCTGTCCCCCTACTCCTGGCTGGGCTTCGAGGTGACTCCAGAGCCCCCTTGGTCGGGGCTTGGAGGGCAAGGGCAGAGGGAAGGGGGGGCCGGGGCGCGGGGACCGTGGTCTCGTGAAATTCTTGGCGCTGCCAGCCAGGGGTAAGTCACTTTGTGTCTCTAAACGGGATACGGTCGCTGGCTCCAGGTCTAGCCTTTAGAGCCTGAGGCAGTGGTTTCCCATGACGGTTTGGAATAAGAGGGGTAATTCCAAAGAATCAAGAAGTCCATGGCACAGCCACCTCTTAGTCTACTCCAGTGTTAGTTTTTGGAGGGTGCAGTGCAGAACGGGTTGGTGGCTGTTCACTGAGCAAAGATCCTGGGATCGATTTCTTGGGGGCGGAGCAAAGGTTATGGGATCAATTTCTGGGAGTAGAGAGTTTTGCTATTTAAAACCAAATAGTTTAGGGTGTTCGCATAACCCCTACTCTTCTGTACTTAGAGCCTCTGGCTAATCAGTTGCCATAGAATACCAGTCCCTCTCCCTCAGCCATTTTCACTCTATCCATCTTACACGCTGGCTCCTCACCTCCATCTCTGCTCCTGCAGGTCCTGTGCCGGTATAAGAACATCTGGAACATCAACCTGCAGTTGCGCCCCAGCCTCATTGCAGGGATCATGAAAGACAGTGGTGTGAAGGCAGTAGCATTTGGGACAGGGATTTGAGGGAGGGGGGCTTTTCAAGGTCCAGGGGGTCTGCCCTCAAACGGATCTTTACATTGGCATCAGCAGCTAGTAATTTGCACTCTGCTGAAAACCTAGCTAGGGGTCCCCCCACAAGCCTGGTACCCTTAGGTAAGCTCTCATCAATGTGCCCAAATTTCCATTTGCAGGAAACCAGCCACCAGCTCTGCTTCCCCGCAAAGCCCAGTACCTGAAAAATGATATTGGGCTCCTGGGACAGCATATCCAGGTTCCCATGCAGTTCCCCAAGGATTTCTTCTCTGTGATCCTTGAAAAAGGTAGAGTGAGATACAGGTGGGTTATCAAGTGGAAGGCGGCAAAGGTCAGGAAGTAGGAGCTGGCAACTACATGAAATTAAACAAAGCTTGGGAAAACACAGATCAGCGTTGAGTGAGCAGAAGCTTATGGAAACCTTAGGGGAAGAAGAGCAGGACAAACTGGCTTTGAGAAGTTTGGGTGGGAGGGTGAGGGCAGTTGAGCTCTGGGGATGTCAGAAGCAGGAAAGAGCCCAGCCTCCATGGGAAACAAGCCAGAAGAGCCATATGTCTGAGTACCTCTGCCCCACAGGAAGTTTATCAGCCATGAGATTCCTCACTGCTGTGAACATGGAGCACCCAGAGATGCTGGAGAAAGTGTCCAGGGAACTGTGGATGCGTGTCTGGTCACGGGTAAGGGCAGAACTCTGGGAAGCTACTTGGGAGACCCTGGGTGACATGCTGACCCTCCCCTAGCACCTGAGTCCTGGTCCTGCCTTCCCCTGTTGTTCATAGCCCACTATCCTCCCATCTCACCCTCTACTGCCCATTTCCTGCTAAGTGCTCTCTTCTTCTCAGGATGAAGACATCACGGAGCCCCAGAGCATCCTGGCTGTGAGTGTCCTGGCTTTGTCCCCACTCCTCTCATAGCAAAGCTGAGAATACCTCACATTTAGGGGCAAAGAGGACACAGGTTTCATATTGGGTTATTTGGAAAGAAAGGATATCTGTATTTGAGGAGCTGAATTACTGAAAGGTTGGGACTCAGAGGACTCTCAAAAGAATATCTCATGGTTGAAAGGGGCAGTGCAAAATTCTACATGAGTAGATTTTATTTCATGAAAGAAGTCAGTGGGAGAGAGGTGTTACATGTTGGCACCCCTAGATGGGGAGGGATGAAGTATTGGCCCCAAACACTCCCAACACCAGACCTCACTGATATATCCAGAGTAGAAAGCAGGAGACTTTACAGACAGGCTTTAAAAAGAAAAAAAAGAGATAGTGGACTCAAGCCAGAAGCCCACAGAAGCCTGAGTGGAAACACATGGAAATAGCTCAAAACATTGAAATGTATGCCAGCCATAGATAAGGGTATAAAAAGTAAAGTTTTTCTTTGGGATTAAATCAGGAAATTCAAAATGGTATTTTCCCTGCAGTTTACAAAAGATAGTTTTGAGGGATATTCAAATTTAATACATAAAATGGCAAATCACAAAGAATAGCCAATATGTTTCTCCAGTGTTTTTATTCCTGCAAAGTATATGCAGAGGCTTGTCTTTCCATTACTAAGTAACAGTCATTTTCCGTGCCATTGTAAACTCCTTGAAAGTATTCTTAGTTTCTACACAGCATTCCATTCAGTGGGCTTACTTTTTGCTTAGTTAACTGTTCCCCTGTTGTTGAACATTTGCTCTAGGACACAATTCTCTCATGTAGCCAAGTCGAAGACCCTGTGACATCAGAATATACTTCATAACTTCCTGTTTCCCCCTCCAGGTTGAGGAGGTCAGGCTGCAGTGGTTCTCAACTTTGGCTGTATATTTTAGTCCTGCAGCACCTGGGCACTGCCTACCAAAAATTTTGATGTAATTGTTCTAGGGGATGACCTGTGAGTGGGATTTTTTAAAAGCTCCCTCAGGAGATTCTAGTATGCAGCCAAAACTGAGAACCACTAATCCCAAATGATATCAGCAAACCTAAAATGAAACATTTATTCTTGTTAAGCCCAGCAGGTTGGCTATGTCCCTGTGCCTTGCTCAGAAGTCCTCGGGAAATGCCATGAGAATTATAGCCCAGCCCTTGATAGATAAGAAAAAGCACAGGATATTCAGGAATTCTGAGAAGTAGAAAGGCAAGACCCCAGACTTAATGTCAAAGAACTTGGATTCTAGTGTTGGCTGTGCCACTAACAAGTTCTTTAATGCCAACCAAGTCACATACTGCCTCTGGACAGCAGTCCCCTCATTGGCTAATAAAGAGGTTGGGGAGCTGGTTTCTAAGATGCCCTCTGGCTTTAAATTTCTGCACCTTTTTCTTTCCACCAATCACAAGATTTTAAAGGGGGAAAAGGAAAAACAGCCCCTCTTAGCAAAGATAGACCTCTATTTGTGGGTGGGTAAAGGCCTTACCAGGAAATGGTTTACCAGAAAATAAAGACCAGAGTTTCTCCGGAGACCCCTACCCACCAATACAGACAAGTTATGTTCCCTACTGCATTTCCTCAGGCTGCAGAGAAGGCTGGCATGTCTTCAGAACAAGCCCAGGGACTTCTGGAAAAGATCTCAACATCACAGGTGAAGAACAAGCTCAAGGAGACCACTGAGGCAGCCTGCAAATATGGGGTGAGCAATACTTGATGGGGATCCCCAACCCCAGTTTTGAAGACTGAGGCCAAGCATCTGCTAGGTCCCCATGCTCCCGTTCTAAAAGTTGCTCCCAACATGAGTCCTCCCAGCTGTCCAGACAACCCTTATCCTCTCCCTTCCTGTCCCAGAGTCCAGGGAAAGGAAGGGAGGGAGCTAGATGGTAAGAGGAAAGACAGAGCATCTGAGAATTAGAAATGGAAAACTCCTTAAAGAAGCTGTGGAGCCTCTTACCAGATACCTCTTGGGCTGCTTTGCTTCTATGACCTCAGACAAGTATTGACTCTTGGCCTTCCCTCCCAGCCATAATGATCATCTGCTCCATCACCTAATTCCCTACACTGTAACTGCTTTCTCCAGGCTTTTGGGCTGCCGGTCACCGTGGCACATCTGGATAGCCAAACCCACATGCTGTTCGGCTCTGATCGGATGGAGTTACTGGCACACCTGCTGGGTAAGTTACAGGTTCATGGTGAGCTGCCCTTGACCCCAGGCCCACCCCCATTTATCAGCTGACCAGAACGACAGATCCAAAGCAAAAAAAAAAAAAAAAAAATCTATATATTTCCAACAATGAAGCCTCATACACAGAGGTTCTCAGGGCTGAATGGGAAAAAGGCCACTTTCACCCCGATAGAAGAGAAGGATGCCAAACAGAGTTCTTCTTAGAAAACCACTGGGGGCTTGTGGGGCCAGCCTCTGACTCTGATTTTCTCCATCCAGGAGAGAAGTGGATGGGCCCTGTGCCTCCAGCCGTAAATGCTAGACTTTAAGGATGGCCAGGAGCAAAACTACTGGGATGAAAAAAGCAGGCCTTCTGCCTCCCCTTCTTCCCCTATGTGACACTAGGACTCTGTTAAAGGGTCCTCGGTGGCCCTGGGAGATGCTGTGGAGAGAGCTGCGTGATGCCCCAAACTCTTCTTTCCCGCAGAATAAACTTAATGCTATCAGGCATAATATTTCTGGGTCTGTGTCCTCCCTGGTGTATGTTATGTTCTTGCAGTCATCTCCTGTCCAGCTCCAGGTGTTTGCAAATAGCTCTTTCCCTGCTGTGAGCCCCGCTGCCCATCTCAGGGCAGCTTACGTGGAAGGGGAGGAAACAGTCCCTCTTCAGGGATGGAAAACTAAGCCAGACGGATTTTGCACCTAACCAGTTTGGAGGTTACTGTCTTGAGCAGCCAGCGTCCTCAGACAGGGCTGGGATCAGAGAGGGCCAGAACTGGGCTGAGCTTCTGCCCCGATATTTGAACCAGCTCCTGCCCCGATATTTGAACCAGCTACACTGACTAGCAGAACCAGGGCAAGGGGGCAGCACAAGGCGACAGGCTGGAGTTGCCATGGCCTGGGAAGTTGCTCACCCACAAAGCAGGTCCTGAGTAAAGCAGGTCCCAGGCCTCTCTCCCTGGCCTAGTATAACCCCTGTTCCTTCCGACACAAACCTACAGCTTTCCCACTCCCTCAACTATTTATCGAAAGGCCCTGCTCTGTGCTGGCTGTGCAAAAATCAGAAGACCTTTAATTCGGCAGTCATTGTTCAGAATACTCTATTCAGAAGCTGAAACCATACTTGGACATCTGTTGGGAAGCAGGTATGTTTCCTTACCCCTGCCCTCTGGCTCTTTCTGATCTTAGGGCTCACTTTCCCCTCCCCATCACTTGCCATCTTCCTCTTCTCCCTCTTCCATTATTCCAGCATACTCCAGGATTTCCAGTCATCCTTACTAGGCTTATCTGCTAATCAACCCCAGAAGTACATCTCCAAATACACACTCCCTCTTTCAAAGATTTCATGACATGTACAACTCATATAAATTTAAAATATGGGAAAATGTCCAATAGTAAGAAACATAAGAGCAAATTAAAATATTACTTCTCATATATTCAAGTTATATATTCAAGCATATAGAAGTTCTCATATATGCCGACAGCATGGCGGTAGAGACAAAGTTTTATGAATAAAGATGCTTGTCTCAATAGTATTTGTGATATCAAGTAACTTAAATATCTAACAGTAGGAGGATGTGTGAATAAGTTATGGTACATCCTGGAAGTAAGGTTTCATAGCCATCAAAAATACATGTTTTGGGGCACCTGGGTGGCTCAGTTGTTAAGTGGCTGCCTTCGGCTCAGGTCATGATCCCAGGTTCCTAAGATCAAGCCCCAAGTCGGGCTCCCTACTCGGCAGGGAGCCTGCTTCTCTCTCTCTCTCTGCCTGCTGCTTCCCCTACTTGTGCTCTTTCTCTCTTCCTCTCTCTCTCATCAAATAAATTAATAAAAATCTTTAAAAATTATATATATTTTTTTAAAGATTTATTTATTTGAGGGGGGGAAGCATGCACAAAAGTAGGAGGGGCAGAGGGAGAGGTAAAAAATCCCAAGCAGACCTCCTCACAGAGTGGGGAGCCCAAAGTGGGGCTCGATCGTGGGGCTTGATCTCATGACCCTGAGATCATGACCCAAGCCAAAAACCAAGGGCCACTCAACTGACTTTGCCACCCAGGCACCCCCAAAAATTCCATTTGTAAAGAATTTCAACATCGGAAATTCTTAGAATATATTAGTTGGAAAAAAATGAAACTGTATAGTATGATCTCAATTATGTCTTGATGTATAAAAACACATTACAGAGGACATTACTATATTAATCCTGGAATGAAATATACCAAAATGTTTCCATTTCACTTGTACACTTTTTGAAATTATCATTTATTCTGGCAAAATAATATTTAAGTGAAAAAAATAAAAGAATTTTTAGATTCACATTTGGGCACAGTTGTTTTGAAACATTATCGTTTGCTTAATCCTAAATCTTATACCAGGCTAATGTGACATAATCTTTTACTGTTGATTCATATTTCCCAGCTCTTCCCAGTCTAACTTCAAAGAGTCTAACATCCTATTTCCTAATCTGATAGCAAATTTAATCTCTGGAGGAATTAGACAACTTCTAGACTAAACCTTACAAATATAGTTTAGATTATAATGTCTGAACTTCTGCCAAGTAGAATCCAACAGTCAGGATTCTCCAAAGAAATAAACAATAGGATATTTATAGGTATATATAAAAAGAGCTCTATTATCAGGGATTGGCTCACATGGTTATGGAGGCTGAGAAGTCCCACAATCTGTATCCACAAGCTGGAGGCCCAGGAAAGCAGGCTAGTAGTGTAGTTCCAATCCAGAACCCAAAGGCCTGAGAACCAAGAGTACCTGTGTCTGAGGGCAATAGAAGATAGTTTTTTTCCATTCAAGCAGAGAAAGCAAGTTTGCCTTTTGCTTTTTTGTTCCATTCAGGCCCTCAACAGACACTAGTGAGGGCTGCCTTCTCTACTCAGTCTGTTGATTCGCATGCTACTGTCTTCTGGAAACACCCTCACGGAAACACCCAGAATTGTTCTGTCATTTCTCTGGGTGTCCCTTACTCAGTCAAGTTGACATGTCAAAGTAACTATCACAATAAGAAAGGGGGAAGCCCCCAAAGGCAGCTATATTTTTTCTAACCCAAAGAGTTTCATACTTAATATTAGTTTCTTCCTCTCCTCCCTTTCCACTCAACAGTCGTAGTGCAATATAAAATTTGCTGTTGTGTCAGTACTCAGAATTCAACACTGAACCATTTTCTTGCATTAAGTTCAAATTTGAAGCTTACCAAATAACATGCTTCTAAAAGAAACTCTTTAGGTAAAATTTCTAGAATTATATTTTTTTTACAGGCCCAAAACACAAGTGTTAATTAACAACAAAGTACCACAGGCATGTGGTAAAACAAAAGGGAAAAAAACAGCATGGTATCAAGTGAAATGTGAAAAGTCTCTCCTTTGTCATTCCCATTCCTACTCTCTGGTTTTTTTGTGTATGCTTTAACACACAAATGTCAGGCATGATTCAGAGGGATTCAATCTGCCCTTTATCCAGTTTCCCCAACGGTAACATCCTGTGCAGCTACAGCCCAGTGACACATCCAGGAAATCAACATCAATGCTCTCCATCAAACCCTATTCAGATTCCACTACTTTTTCATGCACTCATTTGTGTGTCTGATTTTAGTTCTGTATAATGTGTGTGTGACCACCATCACAGTCAAGATAGAAAATATTTCTAGCATAAGGGGTCCTCATGTTCCCATTTCACGGCTAGGCAACATGCTGTCCTCCCCACTTCCCTAAGCCCTGGCAATGACTAATCAGTTCTTCACATAGTTTTCTCATGTCGAGAGTGCTATATTAATGGCATCAAATTGGCTTATTGTCACATGCTAGGTGTGTGGGTCTCAGTATTCCATGATATGGATGTGCCAGTTTGTTTTTTTGGTGAGTAGTATTCCATGATATGGATGTGCCAGTTTGTTTGACCTGCTGAAGGACATTTAGGTTGTTTCCAGTTTGGGGCTATTACAGATAAACCTGCTATGAATTTTTTTTTTAAGATTTTATTTATTTATTTGACAGAGAGAAACACAGCTAGAGAGGGAACATAAGCAGGGGGAGTGAGAGAGGAAGAAGCAAGCTTCCCGCCGAGCAGGGAGCCTGATGTGGGGCTCGATCCTGGGTCTCTGGGATCATGACCTGAGCCGAAGGCAGTCGCTTAACCAACTGAGCCACCCAGGCGCCCTATATGAATATTCTTGTACAGGTTTTTGTGTGCATACAGCCTTTTATTTTGGGGGGGGGGGTTCAAGAATATAGTTGCTGGGTCATATAGTAAGTGCATATTTAGTTGTATAAAGAACTGCTACATTTTTCCTAAGTGGCCAAACCATCTTAAGCCTCCCACCAGAAATGCATAAGTGATCCAGTTTCTCTGCATCCTGACCAGCATTTGGTATTACTACTTTTTTAATTATAGCCATTCTGATAGGTGTGTAAGTGCTATCTCATTGTAATTTTAACTTGCATTTTCCTAAGGACTAATGAACATCTTCTTATGTACTTCTTTGCCACCCATACATCCTCTTCAGTGAAATATATGTTCACACCTTTTGCCCATTTTCTAACGATTGTTTCAAAAACAGGAAATGTCCTGTTTTTGAAATGTCCATATTGTCCTTAATAGTTTGTTTGTAAGTAGGCATCACACCCAGTGTGGACCCCATCATGGGGCTCAAACTCATGACCCTGAGATCAAGACTTGAGCCAAGATCAAGAGTCAGATGCTTAACCAACTGAGCCACCCAGGAACCCCTTTTAATTTTTTTTAAGTAGGCTCCACACCCAATGTGGGGCCCAAACCCAACGACCCTGAAATCAAGAACTGCATGCTCTACTGACTGAGTCAGTCAGGCGCTCCCCCATTAATAGCATATCTTAAAAGAATATACAAACTGTAAGAACACATTTTGAGACAACTGGGGAGACAACTGGACTGGATATTAGGCAATACTAAGGAATTAATATTAATTTCATTAAGTATGATAATGGCAGGGTGGCAGGGCACAGATTAAGTTCTTATCAGTCGGAACTCCATTCTGAAACATTTAGGGTAGAAGTGACATGCTGCTTTTAAAAAGTTGGAAAGAGTAGATGAAATGTAATTGTTGAAGCTGAGTGATGGGTAAATGGAGACTTCATGACACTATCCTTTCCTCTTTTTTTTTTTTTTAAGATTTTATTTATTTGACAGAGAGAAACACAGCCAGAGAGGGAACACAAGCAGGGGGAGTGAGAGAGGGAGAAGCAGGCTTCCTGCCGAGCAGGGAGCCCGATGCGGGGCTCGATCCCGGGTCTCCGGGATCATGACCTGAGCTGAAGGCAGTCGCTTAACCAACTGAGCCACCCAGGCACCCATATCCTTTCCTCTTTTATGTGTGTTGGGATATTTTCATAATAAAAATGTCTTGAAAATGTACTGACAGGCTGGCTCAGTCAGTATAGCATAGAATCCTTTATCTCAGAGTCGTGAACTTGAGCCCCACATTGGCTGTAGATTTTACTTTAAAAAAGAAAATGTACTGAGATTTCAATTCTGTGATGTTACACATTCCCACCAGGTCCCCATAGCACCGTGCACACAAGGTCTCAGCCCCATACACTTGCAACCTGTGCGCTCACACAGGTCTCATGGCTGGCTTGATGTTCTGCCTTGTCTTCAAATTCTTAATTTCAATTAGGAGTCCTGCATTTTCCAGTTTTGCACCAGACTCCACAAATTATGTACCATGCTGCTCCTGGAAGTACATTATACATGTTGAGTAAATGCTTATCAAATAAACGCACCAAAAAAAGGGCAGACCATGAGTGAAAGAAGGGAAAAAGAGATGGGGACGGCAAAGGAGGAGATAACTAGGTCAAAGGGGAGATACAGGAAGTCTCAAAGTAGAAAAACTGAATGAGAACTGTAGGAAGGGATGTTGTGGGGAGGTGCACAGCAAAAGCAGGAGTGCCGCCAAACCTGCAGCATACTATTCATCATTCTCCTCAGAGGAATCACAGTGCTTCATTTGACCACAATTCCCAGGGTTAAACAAAAGTGAAAGCACAAAGAAGTAACCACTTGGACCCCAGGGAAAGAGGGGATTGGTGGCTAGGAGGCCAATTGGACCACTGTTCCTCACACATCCCAAAATCTTAATCCCAGAGAGTTCTTTCAATGTCTTCGCAGGGGACTAGGGAAAACTGAAACTCTTGGCTCGCATCAGACCAACTTCCTCCAAGTCCATGTTCAAGGGTATGGCTGGCTCTAGCTGACGCCAGACCAAAAAAGACTGGAAAAGGTGGGGAGGCAATTGAGGAAGGATCAAGGGATCGAAAGATCATGAATGATTAACTTGGCAAATATTCACTAATTGCCAGTCAATGATATAAGTATGTATTATGTACTCCATGCATAATGATGAGATGGAGTAAAAGGTCAACAAATCCCATTGGTATCCATGATGCATTCAGATGCCCACCCTTGCCAACACCGAGTCTCTGCTGGGAAGCCTGGCACCACTTTTTTTGTTGTTACTTTGTACCCTGTCTTACAATTAGTTATGTACATGCCTTTCCTCTTAGGAACAGTCAGCTCTTTAATAAACAGTGATATTCCTGGGGCACCTGGGAGGCTCAGTCGTTAAGCGTCTGCTTTCGGCTCAGGTCATGATCCCAGAGTCCCAGGGTCAAGCCCCGCATTGGGCTCCCTGCTCAGCGGGAAGCCTGCTTCTCCCTCTCTCACTCGCCCTGCTTGTGTTCCCTCTCTAGCTGTGCTTCTCTCTGTCAAATAAATAAAGTCTTTTTTAAAAGGTCGGGGGGGGGGTGCCTGGGTGGCTCAGTTGGTTAAGCAACTGCCTTCGGCTCAAGTCATGATCCTGGAGTCCCGGGATCAAGCACCGCATCAGGCTCCCTGCTCAGTGGGAAGCCTGCTTCTCCCTCTCCAACTCCCCCTGCTTGTGGTCCCTTTCTCACTGTCTTTCTCTGTCAAATAAATAAATAGAATCTTTTTTTTTTTTTGAAGATTTTATTTATTTGACAGAAACACAGCCAGAGAGGGAACACAAGCAGGGGGATTGAGAGAGGGAGAAGCAGACTTCCCGCTGAGCAGGAAGCCCGATGTGGGACTCGATCCCAGGTCTCCGGGATCATGACCTGAGCCAAAGGCAGTCGCTTAACCAACTGAGCCCCCCAGGTGTCCCAATAAATAGAATCTTTTTTAAAAATGTGTACAAAGGTAGGAACTGCAAAATCCTGGAAACAATTTAAATGGCTATCACTTGGATAACCAAATGGTTATCAGTGGTTATCATTAAATAAATTAATTGTTGTTCCATAAAATAGAAACCATTTTCAAGAGTATAATAGATGGAAAGAAACCAAAACAATAGTTACCTATGGGGTTGACAGGGAGGGGGCATGAGGGAACTTTCTAGATGATAGTAATGTTTTGTATCTTGTTTGGAGTTTGAGTTACTCAAGTGTAAGTCTTTACCAAAACTTACGGAGTGGGCCACTAAAAATCTGTGCAGAACACTGCAGATAAATTGTATTTCAAAAGAGAAAAAGTTAATATTTAACTCTAGTTACTTTCATGGGTACAGAAAGATGAAATAGCTTACATAAGGTCACACAGCGAATAAGCAGTAGGAATGAGATTTGAAACCTGGTCTGCACATCTCTTAAAAATATGGGCTTAAGCACAACCACAAATACCTCTCTGTTTGCTCTTATTTAGGGACATACTCATGTGGGACTCCTTTGACACTATCTGCAGACATCTCATAAACACAATGCTTTTTTTGTCTCTGGGCAACAACCACACTCACAAGTGTGAGAATTACTTTTTGTGGCTTAGGGCTGAATAGCTGAGGTGGAGAGACAGCCTGAACCTCATATTCACTCGGTGCATTCCAGTGAGCTTTGTGCAGTTTTACACCTAGTTGATGAGAGTAGGAATATGTATTTATCCTTACATACTTGAGAATTCATCATTTAGGGGAAGCATTTCCATCCCAGAAATATCAGTGATGCTGATATACTTCCTATTAAATCA
>PITA01021591.1:0-32352 GCA_004023965.1 Spilogale gracilis
TAGGGAGGGAAACGAAACAACAGAGATTTTGAACACAGAAACAAACTGAGGGACTTGGAGGGAGGGGGGTGGAGGGATGGGAGAGCCTGGTGGTGGGTACTGGGGACACCTAAAGCGGGGAGCACTGGGTGTGGGGAATGGGGAATGAATCTTGAAACACTGGAAAAAAAAAATTTAGTAACAATAAAAAAAAAAAAAAGAAGAACTTCCATAAAAAAAAAAAAAGAATAAAGAAGTTGTGTTTTTTTATTATGATTTTGAAAGGATGAAATATGATCACTAAAATGAGTTAACCACTAAGTTTATAAGGTTAAAAAAACCCCACCAGAATAAAAATACAAATAATATACATCTAAATTCCAAATTATTTGAACAAAACTAAGAAATATGTGAGTGAGGGCATAAAAAGCTTGAAAAATGCTACATCATTCATTCGGTAAATACATTCTGAGCATCTTTTAAGTGCCAGATATTTTGTTAGTTACTCCTCATACAAACTGTGTTATCTTTAAGGTTCAAAAAAGAGAGAAATGTAAGTGGCAACATGCTTTCTTCTGGTAGTCTGTTGCTTATAAATCTGTTCTGCAGATTAAGTATTTTCATCAGTTTTTACCCAAAATAAGGTCTTTTTAAAAAACATTCAAGAAGCACAGAGGTTTGAATCAAAAATATCTCATCACCTCAACTCACCCTAATTTCAGTACTTAGGAAGCACTTCAATTTTAATGCTGTCAGTTTTATTTTCCTGAATTTTAGTCTACGTATTTTCAACATAAATGTCAATGTCTTCGATTTAATGCTTCATTTTTCAATATTTGATAGCATTTGTTTACTCTGTACAAGTGAAGAATGTAGCTGGTTCACAGGATTTTCTAAAATCTGTCTGTCCCCCTTTTTCTTTCAGGCTTTAAGCTTTCTTCAGTTGCCTTCAGTCTTTGGGATCTGCGCTCACAGGGGAGGAAGTGAGCGGACCAGCATCCAGTAGAGGGCTGTGGGTCACCAGAAAGTCTCCCAGTGACATGGTGGGAAGTGGGTCATTTGGTCACTGGAGAAGGATGTCCTGGGGAAGTGCCAGGGCTGCCTCTCCACACTCTAAACATCAGGTATTAAAGAGGAATGCCAATTTTTAAATTATGTATATTGACCTTTGAGCCCTATGCTGTCAAACCACTTGATGACACTTACTTCTCCCTACATCCCAAGTCTGAAACCTCGTCCTTTCTTGGGATTCTGCCAGGCAGGCAGGCACTTTCCTCTGAGGCAAACTCCTACATGTATTCCACCTGCATTTTTCTCCACTTCATCGGCAGAGAACACTTTTTCTGTCTTCCAGCAATTACATTAAATTCTTGCATATGCAGATGGACCTCTTTGATCTTCTGGCTCTATGCCTTTTTATTATTTACTATAATTCTAATGGGAGTGGCAGAAAGAAGGGAAGAAAAGCATGTGCTTTTAATAAACTATCTTAAACTGGAAGACTTTTTTTAAAATAAAAAATTTACAAACATAATATAAATTAAGATTTTTTAAAAGATGTTATTTATTTGCCCGAGAGAAGTGGGGTAGAGAGAGAGAGAACGTGCATAAGCAGAGGGAGAAGGCAGACAGGGAGGGCAAAGCAGACTCCCCGCTGAGCAGGGGAGCCCGATATAGGGCTTGATACCAGGACCCCGGGATCATGAGCAGAGCCGAAAGCAGAAGACTAACCCACTGAGCCACCCAGGTGCCCAAGATGATTTTTAATATTTAGAGGAAAAGAAAGCACAGAAGTATTGTCCCTACAGAAAAAAAGTCGACCACAGAAGGAATCTTTCTTCTTATCACTTTTTAGGTATACACACATAGAAAGGACAGATTTACCAGACTGGGGTAGCCTCATTTCTTTTAGTATTTAAATCATGTAACTCAAATATGATTTTCTGACTCAAGGCTGCCAAAGCAATCTGCTTGTGTACTACCTCCCTTTAGACCAAACCAACTGGGAGACAATATTCTGGTTGGAGCACATAGGTGTCCAGCCTCCTCTACGTCTCTTTTTCCATCAGTCAACTGGTATTCTGATTTTATACATAAGGGTTCTAGGAACACTTCATTTACATTTCTTCCTAAAATACAGACCCATTCCAAGTGTGTTAACAAAACCACCTGCCTGTAATTTTAAGCCTGAGAACTAGACTCATTGTCCATAGAAACTCATAGTGGCATCCTCCTCACACAAACTTCTCTTTTTGTCTGTAGAGCAAATGGGTGAAGTTATCAAGCATTTTTTGTGTGTGTGCTTTTTGTACCTTTTTATAGTTTTCATATTCTCCGCAACGAAAGCATGTCTTTAATTTTAAGAGAAAGAATAAGTGTTATTTTTAAATTTAAGGAATTGGATAAGAATGAAAACACACAAAAATATACACTGCTTATACAATGTTTTTATGTAAGTAATGTTTTGCATAATTGTTGCTATTCTGCTGAGAAAAACAAAACTCAGCAAAAATAAGTTTAAAAGAAAATCCCACAGTTACCTGACTTTTTATTCGTTTGCTGATATGTTTTAAATAATGTGACCACTTCCAGATTTGATAATTAGATTGGGAGATTAATTTTTAGAAAACTGTAATATTAGCAGCAATAAAGATAACATTTATGTAACATACATTAAAGAAAACAGAAAAGCATTTTCTAAAAATTCAGAAAAGCTGGCAGGAGAAACTGTGAAAACAGAAGAGAAAACTGGCAGTAATTAAAAAAAAAAAAAAAAAACTGAACAAGCAAACCAATGGCCAGTCTTCCCAACTTCTGTTATCCAAATAAGTCCATCTTTTTAATATGACTCACCAAATCAAACTACATTCTGATCACTTGCTCTAGTCCTTTGTTGTTTATACTCAGACTCTAGAAACTCCTTTATGGATCCTACCTTTAGCATCATGGTCCATTCATAAAATAAAATGCTTGTTAGGTACCCAGGGGTCTGACAAAAAGGAAATCCCATTGAAATGAGAAAGATAAGAGAACGAAGGAAGGAGAAATACAGGTTAATGTTTTAATACATGATCCTGGCACACTTTTATTTAGCTCAATCTATTTTATATAGTTCATAAAAATTATCATAGAAAATTTGCATTTCCAGGAAGATGGAATAGACATATTTTTACCTAGTCCACCCACTAAGTATAACTATAACCCTGGATATTTTACACCAAACAGACATTGAGAGAATAAGGCAGACCACCTGGGGATTTTGAGACCTATGGAACATCACACTGGTGAGTGCTCTAGGTTTTCTTTCAGTATCTTGTAGCCCATAGGAGGTTAGCAACCCAGAAATACCAACACACTCAGATGACAAAAGCACTAAGGAACAAAAGTCCCTAGCCAAGTCACAAGGGAAAGGGGGCTCTAGCAAGACAGTAAACTTTAAGCAACAGCTACTGTCTTGCAGCCAAACCCCACAGAGAAAGCCATGGTGTCACCCACATACACCAACAATGACCGCATGGGGAGACAGACTTCACCCTCATTAGGTAGTAACCAAACACTCCAGTACCCACAAGGGAGATGGCAAGAAGGCCAACAGGAGTCTGAACTTTTGTCTCCACCAGCCTGTGTTAAGTCACCCCCGCTAGGATGTCAGTGCAGACCTTGTGGGGAGCCTAAACTTCCTCTCCACCTGGCAGTAATGAGGTGGTCTCATCAGAGGCCTACTGGAAAATCAGGCTCCTCACCGTCACCCAGTAGTAACAAGGCCACCACGCTGACCTGAAAGCCTAGACTATGGGGAGAGCCAGACCTTCTGGCCTCACCTAGTGGAGAGAAGGAGTACAGCCCACCAAGTATAAATAGAAACAACCAGGGAAGCTGGACTTCTACCTCGATCTGGCAGTAAGCAGGCAGGAACACTCCCTTCTCCTGACAGTGTAGATAAAGAAAGATTGCTAAAACCAAAGGTTTAAATAAAACCCAGTCTTGTAACAAAATATGAAAATGATCAGATGCATTCAAAAATCACTCATCATACCAATAACTAGATAGCTCTCAAAAGGACTGACCAAAGAAAATAGGTAATATTGAGATGACCGAGATCATAAGACAAAAATCTTAAAGCAGCCATGATGAAAAAAAATGCTTCAATGAGCTATTATATACATGCTTCAAACAAATATATATATATACCCATATATATATATATATATATATATATATATACACACACACACACATACCCTCAGCAAAGGTATAGAAAATCACCACGAAGAAATAAAAGATATAAAGAAGACCCAAACAGAAATTCTGGATTGGAAGATATATAGTAACTGAGGAGAAAACCTGAATGATCTTGGATATGGTGGTAACTTTTCAGATACAAAACCAAAGGTACACCCCATGAAAGAAATAATTGGTAAGCTCGATTTCATTAAAATTAAAAACTTAGGACACCTGGGTGGCTCAGTGGGTTAAAGCCTCTGCCTTCGGCCCAGGTCATGATCTCAGGGTCCTGGGATCAAGGCCCGCATCAGACTCTCTGCTCCACAGGGAGCCTGCTTCCTCCTCTCTCTACCTCTCTGCCTACTTGTGATCTCTCTCTCTCTGTGTGTCAAATAAATGAATAAAATCTTAAAAAAAAAAACTTAGACTCTGTGAAAGACAATGTCAAGAGAAATCAAAAGACAAGTCACAGAGTATGATAAATATTTGCAAGAGAATATCAAATAGAGGACTATAATCCAAAAAATACAAAGAACTCTTAAAACTCAGTAAGAAGATGAACTCAAGCAAAAAATAGGCAAAATACAATGTTTATAGCAACAATGTCCACACTAGCCAAACTATGGAAAGAGCCTAATGACCATCAACAAATAAAGAAGATGTGATACACACACACACACACACACACAAACACACAATGGAATACTAGGCAGCCATCAGAAAACCCCCAAATCTTGCCGTTTGCAATGACATGGATGGAACCGGAGAGTATTATGCTAAGAGAAATAAGTCAGTCCGAGAAAGACAACTATCATATGATCTCATAGGAGAAGGGAGAGGAAAAAAAATGAAACAAGATGGGACCAGGGAGGGAGACAAACCATAAGAGACTCAACCTCAAGAAACAAACTGAGGGTTGCTGGCGGGTGAGGGGAGGGATGGGGTGGCTGGGTGATGGACACTGGGGAGGGTACGTCCTATGGTGAATGCTTTGATTTGTGTAACACTGATGAATCATAGACCTGTACCCCTGAAACAAGCAATACACTATATATTGTTTAAAAAAAATTGTTTCAGTGGGCAAAATAAACATCTATAGGAATGACCAAAATCCAGAACATGGATAGTCCCAAGAGTTGGAGAGAATGTAGAATAGTAAGAACTCTCTCATACATTTGCTGGTGGAAATGCAAAAAGGTGCAGTCACTGTGGAAGACAGTTTGGCAGTTTCTCACAAAATTAAAGCTACATTTACCATATGATGTAGCAACTGCATTTCTTGGTATTTACCCAAAGGAGTTGAAAATGTATATCCACTCAAATACCTGCAAATGGATGTTTATAGTAGTTTATTCATAATTGCCAAAACTTAGAAGCCATCAAGATGTCCTTCAGTAGGTGAATAGATAAATAAACTGATGTATTCAGATAATGGAATATTATTCAGGACTAAAAAGCAGTGAGCTATTTAGCCCTGAAAAGACATGGAACAAACTTAAATGCAAATTACCAAGTGAAAAAGCCAAATTGAAAAGGCTATATCCTGTATGACTTCAGTGATAGGGCATTCTGTAAAAGGCAAGACTATGAAAAGTGTGGCTTAGTCAGAGTTTGGGAGGAGACCATGAACAGACAGAGCATTGTACTATTCAATACAAACTAAATGTGGACACTTTTCCATAATACACAGAATGTGCAATATCAAGAGTGATATTAATGTCCATACCACAGAATGTACAACACCAAGAGTCATATTAATGTAAAATCTGTATATTGGGTGCTAAAGATGTGTTAATGTAGGTCCATCGATTTTCACAAATGCACCACTCTGGTGTAAGATGTTGATAGTGGGCAGTTCGTGCATGTGTGAGGAGGACACGGATATACGGAAACTCTCTATTCTCTCCCCTCAATTTTTCCGCAACTCTAAAACTGCTTCAAAAATGAAAGTTACTAATAAATAAAAATAAACGTGTATTTACACACAAACACACAGGAAACCGAATCTTAATGTTTGCAGATCTTATTCAACTCTTTATGGTCAAATGTCATATTAAACAAAATTTTAATTAAAAAATATTAAGGGGGGAAGCTTTTTCTCCTTCCAATGTTAATTTAAATTCTAGCTAACATATAATACAGTATTTGTTTCGGGAGTAGAATTTAGTGATTCATCACTTATATATAATACCCAATGCTCATCAGAACAAGTGCCCTCCTTAATACTCATCACCCATCTAGCCCATTCCTCACCCATCCCTCCATTTGTTCTCTATTGTTAAAAGTTTCTTACAGTTTGCTTCCCTCTTTTTTTTCCCCTTCCCATACGTTCATCTGTTTCGTTGCTTCAATTGCACATGTGAGTGAAATCACATGACATTTATCTTTCTGTGACTGACGTATTTTGCTTAGCAGAATACTCTCTAGCTCCTTCCACATCATTGCAAATGGCAAGATTTCATTCTTTTTGGTGGTTAGTAATGTTCCAATCAATATGCGCCACATCTTCTTTATCCATCCATTAATTGATGAATGTGGCTATAAAACAGCAACAGGAGACCCCAGGGGTGATGAAAATGTTCTATTTTGACTGTATCCATGTCAACATCCTAGTGGCTAACACTGTACTATTAGGTGACAAACAGTAAAGCTGATATTGAATCCAGATGCACTTGTTCCCAGGGATCATTGTTTCTCCCAATTTATTTTGCTTCCTTAAAGGGGAAAATATTTGACATGGGCTTTAAAGTTTGGGTAGTGCTTAGCTTAGAGAAGCCAAGTGGAAGGAGCCTTCCCAAAAGAGAAAAGATCATCAATACAGAAGACCTATCTGAGGAATAGTAGACTAATTTCCTGAGAGTCAAGTTAGGTAAAGCTGGGTGGGAAATACTTCAGGTACAAAGAGATATCACAGTAAGGAGTCTGCCGATGTTGGGTCTAATGAGTTGGCCTTCTATAAGGAATCAGGAACTTAAAGTTTTGCGGCAAGAGATGACTTGATAATTGCCCTCTCCAATCTCCCATAAGGCTGGCAAAATATTACTTTGAAAATACAAAAGTGATTCCATTGTTCCCCTTAGTCAAATTCCGTGATGGCACCACAGAAACTATAAAACAAGATCCAGACTCTTTATCAGAGCTTAGGAGGCAATGGGGAACGTAGTGCCTCCCGGCCGTGTCTCTGTTGTTCTGGAACACACTCTTATCTCCTGCTGTCCCTTTGGATACGACTGTCCTCCACCCGCACTGTTCCACCTAGCACTGGAGCATGACAAAATCTATAAGGCACAGAGAAGATTGAAGAGAGAGAAGGTAAAGTCGCTCTCATTTCTCTTTACCTCCGGTTTTCTGAAGAGGAAGCTTTTTTGTTCTTGACAGCTTTCTGCATGAAAGTTAACTTGCTGCCCGCTGTTGAAGGGTTAGAAGGTTGGTTGGTTTGTTTTTATTCCGCATGTTCCCTCTCTGTACCCCTCATGTGTCCATCTTCCCTCTCTTTCTCCATGCCTCATGCTCTTCCCTCTTTGTTCCTCCTCCTCTCCCTGTCTCTCATCATCAGGATTATTCTCCCTTATCTTTAGCAAATGACCTCTTTCCCTCAGCCTACTGTAATCCGGTCAGTATTCTCCATGTTACACCTTTTTATCCCCAATTTCCCACATTCCCACCACCCAGTCCACCTGCCAAGGTATTAAACACAAAACAAAATGACCAATCCAATTTCCTGAGTGTGGATTCATCAACACCTGTAAACCAACATTTTCTACTCTATTGTTTCCTTTGAGGTGATTTTAGGTGGGCATATAAATGAAGATCTGACCATGTTTTCCTTCATTTACTCGTACGCCACATGGTCATAAATGTTTACATTATAATTATTTTGCAGTTATCTCAAATGGAATCCTTTTCCTACTATATATTTACACCCACATCCAGGCTTCCTCTCTCTTACAGACTTTATGGTCTTGTCCTCAAGTATACCTCCATAGTTTTAGTGATTCTCAAACCTGTCTTCCACCAGCTTGATTACCCATGCTTATTGATACAGAAACTACATAAAATTACTGTACTTATAGTTTTAGCAAGAAAAACACTGTCATTCAGTATACTGCTTTGAGCCCTCATACAACTCTTTCTGGTGAACTCTTAGCTACTAGCATGCATTGGGGGACACTGAGAAATGTGCCACTTTTTGAAAACGTTGACAATGATAAAATGCTGGTAATGACATCATCCAAGTCAGTGCCTCTTCTCAGGAGTCATGGTTTGGAGGTCACTGGAAACTCAGAACCAGAAACAGCTGGCTTTTCCCGACTTTGTTCAGTCTTCATTTTAATGGGCACCATAATTTTTGCAAGAGATTGTGTTTCCCCTTTGTTGTGGATGCCAGTTAATTTACAGCTAGATCTGAAACTCATCTCCAGCAGCTGAATAGTGTCTTATGATATCCATTATGTGTTATCAAACCTTCTCTATTTTTCCTATTTCATCGTCCCTTTGCTGCCATTTCCTCACCTTTATTTTTTTAAAAATATGTCCCATTATAGTCATGCAGATAGAAGACAGAGATGAGCCTTCCCAATCACTTTCTTAAAATGATTTGGAGGAATAAATCAATAATGCTTTTCATAACATCACTAACACTCCAATAATATGCTTTCTCTCATGCTAGCATTAGGGTCTGAAATTGAGGCTTTGAAAAATTGTCCAAGGCTCAATGCACTCCCCCCTCAGGTTGTTCCAGGTAAAATACAGCCTTTGCTTCTAAAGCTCCTATACCCCAATTTAGAGAAAAGGGGGTTTGTAGTAGTTAGGAACCTAGAAACCTGCTTAATGCTACACAGTAATTTTACAGTACAATGGGAGGATCTATGGCTGGTAGAGAAGACTGTCTCAGTGCGTGAAGCTAGAACAAGTTTTATGGAGCTGAAACAAAATGAATTTTGTAGAGTGGTTGGGATTTCCATCCCATAATTCCTCTCCTGTTGTCTGTTTTATTTTGGTTTTGATTTAACTCAACTTCTAATCCAAACCCTTCAAGTCTGAGGCTGGGGTTTACAAGAGAGAAGAAATTCTGTATCAAGCAGCAGAGCCTCACTGAACCACTATGCAAATCATCAGAAAAAGAAATCAGTCTAGACCAGAAGTGATAAGGTTTTGAACACTTTCCTTACTCCAAAATCCTCTCTAAGTATGGAGATTGACTTCTTAGATAAAAATCTCCTCTTACGGGCTCCCCATAGTTCCTTCTCAGCCCTTGCTGGGTGAGATGAAGAGGACCCTGTCTTGGGCAAGGGCGTTGTCCACAAAGTAATGTTGTATCAGGAGGAATGAGGGTGACTGTGGGGATTAAGTCTGTGGGAAAGGGAAGAATCAGACGGTGTTGAGACTCGAGTCTGAGTTCCTGGCTGGGAGAAGAGCTTGGGTAAGTTTTGATGGAATAAGGAAGTAAGAAGCAGCAAAAGTCCGAAGCCATGTGCTGTCGATGCTAATAGCAAGTGACATCAAGTATGGGAAAAACTGTGCAGGGTTTCTGAGGTGAGCCCTTTGCTCACTCTCCCTGCATGGATGACAGTGGCTCTCGGTGCACTTGACAGCCACTTCAGCTAGGAATTCTCACACAGTGCAATCCATCACTAGCACACTGAGACCACCTGCCCCTCCTGGAAAGGTACTGCTCTGGGGAGCAGAGACGTCTGACCCCATGGAACAGCCATTAGTGAACAAAGGAGCCTGCTTGCCTAGAGGTGCTGCTGCCTGCCTTCCCCTCTGGGCCACATGTATCACTTCCACACTGACAGCAGGCCATTAGTTGTTCTGGGTTAGAATGCCTGAGAGCGGCATCAGGTGGGCTACACCTGCGGATACAGAGTATCTGGGAGGAGAGTCAGGGCCGCAGGCTGAACCAAGGCTGGAGCCAACGCAAGGCCTCCAGTGTCAAAGTTGAGCAGCGGGGGGGGGGGGGGGAGGAGAGGAGAAAGGGAAAGAAAAGAAAGATGCATCCATGTCAGTAACCCGGCTCAGACTATTAAACATGCTCTTTAGATTAATGCTACCCAAATTAATGCTAACCAAATCAGAAAGGCATCATGTGGCTCTGTAGGGAGACGTTATATGAGAAGAAACCCAACTGAAACACAGGTCAGCCTGGCAAAGGATCAACCCCTGCTCAGTCCAGGGTCTGTGCTCCTCCCGTCACTGGCAGGGGAGGGTGGCAGTTACCGTCCTGGCTGAGGCAAGGGCTGGTCCCCTGCTGCCTCTCCCCTTTCTCCCACCCCTTGTCTTCCCTTGACCAGGGGAGAGACATGGTCAGCTATTCAGGGAAGCTAGGGTTCAGCTCCCTTACACAGGAAGCTGGGCCAATTCCTAACGTAGCCTGTAGAAATAATGTAAGGCTGCAACTTACTAGGAGCGTCAAATGCACCCTGGGCAGATTTATCATTAAATAGTCTTTCAAGCCATTATTAGTTAAATATTTATCCAACATGTATTTAGTGAAAGGGGGGAGTGGCTTCTATTATACAAATTGCATTCAGAATATAAATTAGATTCTACCCAGAAAATTTTTCAGAACACACGCATACACACCGCGAAATAAAAATAAAGAAGTCCTCCTTTATTTCATTTCTACCTAAAAACACTTGGCAACACCTTCCCTGCTGTTTTATGTAGTTTTCTTTTAAAAATCCTCAAAACTACTCATAGTGTGAAATTATCAAGTAAATCCCCGAGCCCTGGTCAATGAGGTCAACTACCTTTAACAGACTGTTGCCGCTAGACGACAGATGACTTGCACTATCTGAACTTCAGAATTTGAACAAAAGTGCATCAAGACCAAATGCCCTTGAGGGTCTATGATTCAAGCAAATATTCATGGAGAGTCAGGGCTGCGGTCAGAACCATGCAAACCAAGTTACTTGCACGTTTAATTAACTCAGAAGAAGGTGAGCTTGAGAAAGTTGTTCAGCAGACAAAATCTACGAAAATGACACAAATATTTAGAGAAAGCCTGAAATGGGAGCTCCCAGAAGCCCAGGAAAGATGGGAGGAGGAGGCTCAGTCCTGGACTGGCCACTCCCTACACTTCTGCAGCCTTTTCTAATCTTCCAACAATCACATCCTTCACCACGGGCTAGTGTGTGCGGGCTTCAATTACTTATACCCGGTGGACAGTGTTAAGACCAGTTGGAGGAGGGGTGGTGGTGGCTGTGTGTTGGGGGACAGAAGGGGAGAGGTTCTCAGAGGAAGGATGAAGCAATCAGTCCCAGAAGAAAGGTGGTCAGATAGGTCTCTTAGGTCTCCAGAACAAAGCCAAGTGTTCAACAACACAGAGACAAACACATCTCAACACCTGTAAGCACTGTGTGCTTGTTGCACACAGTGTGTACAATGATGCCAAAGGACTGGTATTCTACCTAACAGCCATCAGTAATGCAAGAGAGACAGTGTGCTCCAGGTGGCCCTGAGGATCGACAGGAAGACTTGAGGCATGAGTCTGCAAGAGAAGCGCCACTGAATCATATGCGGAGGCTAAACACAATTTATGAGGTTCCAGGAGAGCGCCCTCAGAAGATACATGGAGAAGGCAGTTCAATTTTGGTGGCGTGTTCACTCTTTCTTGACTGGCTGCTACATTCAAGTATTAAGGGAAAGATGGAAAAATTACTCAGAAAGCATTAAGTCCCAAGCTACTGTCCTGTATCAAAACCCTATGTCAACTCTTAAATCCTCTTTCTTCTGGAGCACTAATTACACTGTCCTTAGGGCATTAATGTCAAAGTCTATAAGGAAACAGGACAAGTACAGTCATTGGTAAATATGTAAATTAAATACATTCAGTGTGATCCAAGGGGAAAGTGCTCTCAGTGGGCACTAAACAGAGGCATATTGAAGGCATAACCAGGATTCAGAAGTTCTTCCCGGGCGAGGTGGGACAATCATCTTCCCTCCCGAGTTCAGCTGGCTTAGTGTTCAGTCGAAAGAAAAAAATATGTATACAGCCTCACTTAGGCATTAGAAACAGGATATATTGTCATGTTCAGCCTCTTACCCAAAACACAAACAAAACTCTGGTAGTTGGTCAATGTCAGTAAATTAGGTGTGGGGTATTATCAAATCCTGTGAGACACTGAAGCTGCCGATGAATCAGTAACACAAGCTGATGCCTGTCTTTGTGAATTAGGCCCAAGAGCTAGAAACCTTTCTGAATGTCAAGAGAAAGATCCCACTGCACCAAAGCTGAGGGAGTTTCTACCAAATCTGGTCATGTTAAGAAAAAAAGCCGTGGTGATGGAAAAAGTGTTTTCTGTGTCCTATAGCAGTTTTCCTCTTGATCCAACTGTGTGTAACTCTCAGGGCAGGCAGAGGGGTAGGGAACGAGACTGTTAAGTTTTGCACATAAAAGCTGTACCTTAGAAACCTGAAACTTCATTTTCAATGCAGTGCTTTATAAACTAAATAGCCCCCCAACTCCAAATTTTATCAACCAGCCTGCCTTTAAATATTCGGAAACCAAAATTACTTTCTACTTTGATCGATGAAAAGCAAGCTTTCACAGATAAATGGATTTTTTCCAGAATTCTTTATAAGCCACTGAAAATGGATGTGTATGATGGAAGTCCACTTGGTTCTCCATAAAGCTAATTCTGGCTGGCTAATTCCCTTCAGGCAGCAGCAAGCATTATACTCCTCAGCTCCTGTATAATTAATACTAAGATACAAATATATTTTTATCTATTTCAGGGGGAGAAGTGAGAAAAAGAGAAGGGGAGAAAGACACCGGTGTCAAACGAATTCTCTAATACGTTTCCCAACTACAGGGGAAGATAAATTAAATGTGCAATAAAAATTTAATAGCAAACAGTGATTGCGCTATAGGAGCTCTGATAGAAATAAGCATAATGGCATAATAAATTTTCTTGTGTGAGGAATGATTATTTGGAGCTTTAAGCTTTGACAATTCTGGTAAATCTTATCCGTTTGTTAGCAATTAATAACATTAAATTGCTTCACATCTCCCTAGATAAACATCAGCAATCTTTCAAATAATTGTTGAAGAAATGCATAATCTAGTGCACACCGCTGTAAGATTGTCAAATTTCTAAGAGATGTTTAATAGCACTGTTCCAAGGAGAAACAAGAGCAATTTAATCTTTACAGCTGATATAAATACATCAACTAATATTTGTTAAAGCCCACTTTGCACTTAGCAGAGACAGCTAGCTGCCCATCAAAATCCATTTTGTCCTTGTCTTGACAAGGAAGTGGCTGTTCGGGAAAGGACTACATCCCCCAGGTCCCTGTGAGTCTGATGTGGCCACATGACTCATCTCTCCAATAACAATGACTGGAAATTATGTTTGTGTGCCAGATTTTAAGAATGGGATGTGGCTCCTCCAAGCTCTTTCAGCTTCTACAAGCTTGACACGGGAGCTAAGCAAACCCCAGTGAACGGAGGAACTAGACATTGAAAGTTCTGGCCCTGAATTCACATATTCATGAACAGCAACACCAGGCTTGGTTGAATGGGTAAGACAGAAGACATAAGATGCAGTGTGCTCTGTGCATCCCAATGTTTATAGCAGCAATGTCCACAATAGCCAAACTATGGAAAGAATCTAAGTGTCCATCAACAGATGAATGGATAAAGATGTAGTGTAATACACACACACACACACACACACACACACACACACACACAGGAATACTATGCATCCATCAAAAAGAATGAAACCCTGCCATTTGCAACATGGATGGAACTAGAGGATATTATGCTAAGTGAAGTAAGTCAATCAGAGAAAGGCAATTATCATATGATCTCATTGAAATGAGGAATTCGAGAGAAACAAGACAGAGGACCATAGGGGAAAGGAGGGAAAAATGAAACAAGATGGGACTGGGGAGGGAGACAAATCATAAGAGACTCTTAATCTCAGGAAACAAACTGAGGGATTCTGGGGGGTGAGGGGTGGGAGGATGGGGTGGCTGGGGGATGGACACTGGGGAGGGTATGTGCTATGGTGAGCACTGTGAATTGTGTAAGACTGATGATTCACAAACTTGTACCCTTGAAGCAAAGAATACATTATATGTTAATGATAATAATAAAAAAAAAGGGCACCTGGGTGGCTCAATGGGTTAGAGCCTCTGCCTTCAGCCCAGGTCATGATCTCAGGGTCCTGGGATCGAGGCCCGCATTGGGCTCTCTGCTCAGCAGGGAGCCTGCTTCCTCCTCTCTCTGCCTGCCTCTCTGCCTACTTGTGCTGTCTCTCTGTCAAATAAATAAATAAAATATTTTTTTAAAAAAAGATGCAGTGCGTTTAAGCCATTATAGATCTGTGGGTCTATTTTTTTTTTTACAGTACTTTGGCCCAGCCTGACTAATACAACAACATTCTTGTAGACTTTGTGAGACCCATAAAGACGTGAAAAACATTGCGCTTCTTACAAAAGGTAATTTTCCTCTGCTTAAAGGGAGAAACACATAAAGAAGTAAAATTGTGCAAAAATATGTAACCATATAATATTTTAAGAGTGGCTAGAGGACAGTACAATAGTAAACTAATAAATAATTGGCTCTGGCAGTAAATGTTAAGCATTCAAAGGAGAAAACAATATTTATTTAAAATATATCTGTGCAGAAATGGTAGTTTCTGCTGGTCAGAGCTACATATCAAGATCTAGTGCTGATAATAAAATCATTTGTAATGGGATTTGTTCCTCTGGGAAATTCCTCATTTGGACATATAAACCTAAAGCTCCAAATACTTGAAACCCTTTTTGGATGTGCTGTAGCTCTTTTTTTCCCTGCTTCTACGATCTCTGATTCACCTGTAGTTTGAAGGTTAATTTTTCTGGCAATGCCTCCCTTTGACCTGGCTAGTCCACTTATACTCTTATTTTAAGTCACTTCCTTAAAACAACCCTTATGATCAATCTTTTCCAATAATGTAAAATGTATCTTAGCATTATTCAGGAAATCTGTAAATTCTAGCTGAAAGTGATGCAGACCAAATGCCAGCCCAACTACAAGAGTTTCAGAAATAAGATGTATTCATATTACTTTTTGACTGTATATTTTATCACTATTTGTTAGACACTGGGATGCAATGGTGAGCAAAACAATACTGAACATTCTCTTTTGGCATGTATAGTCGAATGAAGCTTCTGCTAAGGAATGAGGACATCACATGATATACAGAAAGAACTGCATATATTAAGCTTGTAAGCCTAGAGATGACTTGATGGTAAAAAGATAACTGTCTCTGAAGATTTAAAGGCTTATCCTAAGGAATATGGATTAGACTTAGCTAATGGCTCATGGCTTCTGTCCACTGATATATACTAAGCAATTAGAACTAATTCCTGACACTGTAGGAATTCAAAAGGTATATTTTGAATGAATGAATGAATGTCAGTCTGAGCCTAGGAACTTGACTCAGTTACAATCCTGCTCATTTGCAGCACTGAGCAATGGTGGAAAACTCTGTCATTTACTTGCTGGGAGCCTGGGGGGGTGGTGGTGGTGGTGGTAATCAGTTCACCTTTCTGAGAACCAAGTCTGCTAGAGAAAAGCTATAGGAAGCTTGATATATTGGGGCCCGATTTAATGAGGCATTGCTGAAGATCAGACAACACAAATGGTCTCACTCTCCAAAGTGGATTATTTGCTAGAGGTTTTCATGCACAGTTGAATGGGGTGATGGAGATTTTCTTTGGGAAACATTCAGACATCGGAGACTGGGACACCGAGAAGGGCTCAAGCCATTATGAGCTTTTCAGTGGAAACTTGGAGTGGAAACAGGCAGAACAAGAACCCTAGGACAACTAGGAGAGGAAACAGGAGCAGAACCAGGACTCCATCAGGAGTCCACAGGGTGGAATTAAAGCACTAGATAAGGCCATAACAAACGTAAGTGGGAGGGATCTCACTGAAGTTTTGTTCTGTGGAGTGGCCCACCCAGGAAAGCCAGGAGCTTGGGACACACATGTACAAAGGACTCATCCCTGAGCACCCAGGTCTGTCTGTCCATGAAAACCCAGTGTGTTTGTTTCAACCACTTGACCCTGAGTCTGTGAGTCTGACTGACTTCTGTGCCTTCCTATACAAAGATAGTAAGGAGTGAAAGGTCTTCTCACATACTTATTAATGCTGATTCTGGAAGGCTTCTACGACCTTCAGCTCATCAGTAAAACAAAAGTAATAGCTGGAAGCTGGTAAGGTGGCTGTGAGAATTAACTGTAAGTGTTGGTTCTGGTGCAGAACTTACTTCCTGACCTATGCTAGGTGCCTGCCTCATGAATGTGTTTCTCCCCTTTTTCCTTCCAGTCCTGAAATTATATAATTCTTTCTCCCAGAGAAGCTTCAGAATATTTTAATTTTCATTTCCTATTGGGAAACTTTAATTGATCCTCTGAGAAAAGTCAAATGGCATTTATAGTTCTATGAAACTGGAATGTGTCATTAGCTCAAATGCGTCTCCTTCAACTATTAAAAAGGCAACACTCCCTTCAGTATCACAGTGTGCCATTTTGGCAATTTTGAAATCCATCTATTTTTTTTCCTCCCTGCCTGATGGTGGCACCCTGAATTAAATTAAGAATGTAATTTTTAAATTAGGACATAAATTAAGATGTATTACATTCTGGAAGTTCATGGACTGCCGCGAGCCACCTGCATGGTCAATTAGGTGATTTCCCTCTCCAAGGCACGGAACACCGACCCTCCCACAGAGTGTGAGGAGTGTACGTAGGGCAGCGGTTTCCCCACCCTGCTTGTTTGCCATTCTTTGTAGGGGATGCTTGTCATTTAAAAACCATGTCTGGTGTATAGCAAAATGCTTTTGTTTCTACTTACCATCATTAAAAATAGCTTACTTAATCTTAGATATCTGCAGCTCTGTGGGGGAGATTGCTGAGGCTCTTGAGTGGTTAAATAAAGGGCTTAATATAAAAAACAAAACAGTACTAACAAGGACATTGCCATGCACACACAAAGTATCTATAAATAAAGAGTTCTGCACCCAGTCATGGAAAACAGGCTTGAGCAAGAGCTTTTACCTTTGCAAAATAAGTTATCTTTCTCCTTGATGCCGGACAGACTAAATTTTGGTCACTGTATTAATAATGTAGCTGAAACTTCGTGCACAACTCATCTAAGCCTTTCAATTGCATTCTTGTTTGTAAGACCTGCTTAAAAAACACCGTATCATTAGTCTACCCTTTATCATCTAGGCACCAAATGTAAGAAACTGTAAAAAAAACAAAACAAAAAAAACAAAAAAAAAAACTTACTGAATAACATGTCCTTGGTTTGCTTTAAGAAGTTAACTCTGAATTGTAGATAGGTGCACTTGCAAAAACATGTTTCACTGATCAAAGCACTACATTTCTCTAACAAAGACACTGTGTAATCAAAAATCACTCTCTCTATAAAAAAAAAAAAAAAAGTTTCCTTCATGAGAATCTTTAACTTGTTGCCTATAAATAAAAACACTGAGAGCCAGCAAGGCAGAGATATCTGGCAGGTGATCGGAAAAGAATCTTCGGGGCTCTCTCATTTCGTATCACTGACGCCATCCCCACCTTCTGGACCCTGACTATTGCTGGGGTTGTCCCCCGGCAATAGACACCTGGAGGGCCTTCTCTAAACTGCATTTAAACCCCCAGAGTCAATGTAGCATCCTAGAAAGGAGATTTTTACATCCATTTCAGAATATGGCAGAAAACATAAGGCTGTCAACATATATCCCCTTTCATCTAGAAAAATCTCTCATTACTGAAGCACATTTGCCTCCTGATTAGTAGGAATCACTAGGCTTGCATCAAATAAAAGCATGTTGGCGTTACAATAACCAAAGCAGAATCAACTCTGCTCTTCAGTCTTTAAGCTCCCTTCAAACCAAAGAAAATATGGGCCCAAACATTTATCTCCCAAACAGTACACTCCCACGGGAATGGGAGTAAAGGGCCTTTATGCATTTTTAACTTACAAAGCAACTTTCCCTATATTTAGATCACTCAATTTATAGGATTCCAAAAATTCAACATGATCTGATAGCTCTCCTCCCTAGCACAATTTTGTTTTTCCAAGAAATTTGTTCTCAAAAATTCTTACCCATCTCTCAAAAATAAGCTCTTTAGTTGGGATATTTCCAGCCGCATTAATGTTTCTTTCTTTTTACACTTGCAAACTGTCTGATCCACTTTGTACATTTTTTTTTTCCTTTTCAGGGGGTCTATCTAGGATGTATGCAACCAAAAAACCAAGCAATCACACAGTTGCTCAATACTCAAAAAATGGTCATTAGTGCTTATAATCTTTCCAGGACATTTAAAATACAAAATCATGCCAAAAATCCTTCTAAGACTGTTAAACCTGCTTTTATGTTAATCTATTTGGTCTGACTTGATTTCATAACAATCCTCTGGTTATCTGGGTAAGTCATTTGTCCTCAATACACTTCAACAGGATATTTTTTTTTCCTTTTTAGGTAGCCAGTTACATAAGCTGAGGGCACATTCAGGGCAAGAAAATATGAAAAATCTTGTAAAATATTCTGAATACAGAGCATCAGAGGGAGATATGGTACTTAAGGCCAAGGTTGAGGTAAAGAGATGACCAGCAGTAAAAAAAAAAAAAAAAAAAAAGTTATTTCTTTACGCTGGTGGCTAGAGGTGACTCAAGTGCTCAGTAGCACAGAGTTTCTTTGTGTTTGTTTTCAAGTGGATAACCTGGTATTTCTGAATTCAAGTGTGTGTTGTAGTGAGGGATAAGTGGCTAGCTTAGGCTCTCAGGCCATTTCCACATGAAAATTTCCAAGGTCCTACCAAAATGAAGTCCTGTATTTCTTAATAACTAACTTGACTGGAAATTTAACATACGAAAATTTAAAAAGACAGTTTTACATGGAATCTTCTCAATATAATTCAAGAAACACCTCTAATTTTTTTCTTTCTGGTTGCAGCTGCAGCTCAAAACTCTTTAAGCTGCATCGAACTCTTGGTAGAAAGAGAATGTGAAGGTCTCAGGGCATAATGGGGCCCTTCCTGGCTGGGCCTTTGGAGCACAATTAACCAAGGAAGCAGGGAAGGGAGGAACCAACTCGAACAAGGAAGTCCTGCTGAGCTCCAGCGCTGAGATCAGGCAGAGTCAGAGGGCTGTGCCACACCTGAGGTCTTGACAGATGGAGAAATGGAAGCTCAGAGATTTAAGGGAGACAGTTTAAACATAACAGGCAGGAGTTGAACCCAGGTCATACTGACTCAAAATGGCAAGCTCCTTTTCTGATGTCATAATATCTCTGTATTTTCTAACTCTGACTGCCCAGTGTAATGCATTGTGAAGGTCATCTAAAACCATCTAAGCCGTATTAAAGGAAAAGGACTTGGGGCACCTGGGTGGCTCAGTCGGTTAAGCGACTGCTTTCAACTCAGGTCATGATCCTGGAGACCTGGGATCGAGCCCCATATTGGGCTCCCTGCTCTGCGGGAAGCCTGCTTCTCCCTCTTTCACTCCCCCTGCTTGTGTTCCCTCTCTAGCTGTGTTTCTCTCTGTCAAATAAATAAAATCTTAAAAAAAAAAAAAAAAGGAAAAGGAAAAGGACTTCCCGGATAGGCTTAGATGCCTAAACAATACACGCCCACCAAATAGAGACTAAAAAACCAAATGCTGATCAAGAAAGTGAGTATCAAGGGGATAGAAGAGAGATGGAGAGTAAACAGATCTGGGGGCTGAAGGCCTGATTTCAGTAAAACCTGCTACAGGGAACCAGTAAACATCCTAAGACCTTGACTTAATTTTTTAAGAGACTTGCAAAAGTAGGCAGATGTGGCATGTCCAAATGGCTGTCATTATTATTAAGCTGACTCCCTCCCATCCTGCCTGGTGTGACCTGAGGCTTGTGAGTACACGGTTGTCCCCACATGGAGCCAGCACTCGGCTCCATGCTGGGTGTGAAGCCCGCTTAACACTCTCTCTCCCCCTTTCTGTCCCTTCCCTGCTCCCGTGCCCACTCCAGCTCATGCATGCTGCTAAAAAAACATGACTGATGCAAAGACACAACAGGCACAGTTAAAGGCTACAAAAATATGTCGTGAACTCACCCATGACAACTGACAGAGATAGTTACGCGGACAGGGAACCATACCGCGCGCTCCCGGACCCAAGGGGAAGCTCTTCCCTAACCCTGTGCAAGTGCACGTACAGCCTCACATACAAGATCAACGTTTTACCAAATACAAGGAGTTTACATTCTCCACTGCCATGGTGGTGGCGTGGGTGGTGGTGGGGAAAGGGAGATTTTGTATGCTCCCCTGTCCCATTCCCATATCCCTCTGTCCACATTCCTCATCTGGAGATTCTTGCTCAATCTGCCTATTCACTATGTGCATGGAATTGCTACAAACCACCCCAAGAGGTCTTTGGGTGAATCCAAAGCCTTTATCAAACATATAGCATGTCTTAAGAGGTCCAAGGATCAGGCTTGTTTTAGGTCCCTTCTTTCACAGGAGGTAATGTATAGGTTTTTTCTAAATAGCTGAAGTTGGGGTTTCCAATCCTGGCTAGTCTGGAAATTGTGACTTCTGGGAAACGTTCTGTTTGAAGATATCATTAGAAGTCTCATCCAATCTTCACTGTGATTGCTTTCAGGCCTTAGTTGATTTCTAATGTCCCCAGCTGATCTAAGTAAGCTGGCAAGTGAAGGCCTAATTACAGCATCTACTTTTGACCATTATGAAGGATGCAGCAGCTGCTGAAGATAGTAGGACCCAGCGCATGGCTCCCACTCTGTTCAGGTTATGAGGAACCTTATTTAACACTTAAACTCTGCAGGCTGATGAAGAAAATACATAAGTAAAATATGATTCTGAATTCAGTAGTGCTTTCAAATAAGTTTTTTGAGCTAAAAAGCATTCATGTACCTATTAATACTGCATGTATGAGTATATTTATTAAATCTATCATAATGCTTAGTATATATATGTATTTCTGGGGTCTGTGGTTAAAGTTTAGGAATCATTATACTTCATTAAGAGTAAAGGGGAGCCTAGATGGCTCAGTCTGATAAGCGTCATCTGACTCTTGATTTTGGCTCAGGTCATGGCCTCAGGATTTTGAGATAAAGCCCCACATTGGGCTCCATGCTGGGTGTGAAGCCCACTTAACATTCTCTCTCCTCCTTTCTCTCTGTCCCGTCCCCTCCCCCAGCTCCTCACTCCAGCTCATGCATGCTATTAAAAAAAAAAAAAAAAGTATAAAGACCCAGGTTCTAGTTGTGCACCAACACTACTATCAGAGAATTAAGTTTATAGCTCCAGGATGACTTACCCTTCTTCGTCTATAAATGAAATAAGGTAGCTAGACTACATTAATGTTTATCCAAGTTTTTCCTGAAGTTTCTCACTTGCCTCACCCTGGCTGCTTATTGACAAGCAGAACCTTCTGGTTGCAATCCAGACTTGAGTTTAGAATCTTTGGGGAAGAGAACCAGAATTCACCTATAGCAAATTATGTAGGTGACACTGAAGCATAGGAACACTTGAGAACCTCTTGTTTCAGGTAGTTGGAGATCCCTTCTATCTTTGACATCACATAAAAACAAGAACAGAGCAACCAATTTCTATGCATCTCCACTGACTCAACTGAAAGATAAATTCAACAATTTTTCCAGAATGGGTTAGGTCACCTCCATCAAATTTTGTATCAAGCAATTAGTTTATAAAACAGACAGAAGAGTACATACTGTATGATTACATTTACATGAAGTTCTAAAGCAGGCAGAACTCATCAATGTTAAAAAAAAAAAAAGAACACTGTTGAGAGGAGTGGAGGGAGGAGGGGATTGACTGAAGGGGCACAAGAGAATTTCTGGATGATAATATTTTATATTTTGATAGGGGATTTCATTTCTCAGATACATGCATTTCAGAAACTCATTGAATAATGCTGTTAACATGAATGCATTTCACTTTGTGTAAATTTTACCTCAAAGAATTAAAGTAAATTTGTGTCACACACACACGAGAGAGACAGAGAGACAGACAGACAGAGAGACAGACAGAGAGACAGACAGACAGACACAGAGAGAGACAGAGAGACATGATGACATTGGTGAAGGGGCACAACATTTTGAGTCCAGAAGACTAGAATTGATATCCTGCCTCAGTTATGTTTAAACTTTCTTCCTTCCTCAAACCCTTAGCTTCTATTTCTCCACCTGTCACATAAGTATGACGATAATAATGCTTATAGCTTAAGCAATAAGATTACAAATGTTTCTATAAAGACATCAGAGGTAAGGGGATCTGGTAGTAGATGCAGGGTCAGGGAGTGGGAAAGGGGATCCATCTGCAAACTTCATTTGCCTGGAAAAGTCCATCTGAGGCAGCTTTGGCAAAAATCGAGGGAGGAAACAGATGGAGATTACTACAGCTACTCATGACTATTATGAGGATTAATAAGAAAATATGGATTTTACATAGCAGAGTGCCTGACATATAAAAAAGTCAATGCACAACTGTTCTCATTATTAAGTTGAATAATATGAAATTGCTGCTATTCTACTCTTTTTGACTTTCAAAAATGGCAATTCCATTCAGTTCCGACGTGATGTAATTTAATATTGAAATCCCAGTATGACACAATCAGTCCATTTCTCCCAAATTATTCAAATCCTTTTTAAGAAAAAGTGAGAGTGATATTACTGACAATATAATGATTTTTTCCTTTCATACCTATTTTTTTCTTTTAATGAAAATTCAAAAGGCTTCACCTCAAGTCACACTACAATCATTTTTCTGAGTAATGATATGATAAAAAGTGAGGCAGCAGGTGGGAGTTTTGATAGAAAACACCCAGGAGGAAGTCAGATGAGGGATTTTTATGCCTTGTTCTAACTATTATTCTAACAGGCTGTCTTTCTTGTAGAGCACACCCTGTTTCAGTGACCTTAATAATGACCTGAAACTCTCCTGATCAGATGTTAATGTAGCTCATAGACTCAATTCGGTGCTTAAGAAGTCACAGAATCTCTGCCTGTTGGTAATGGATGGCTCTGTATTTCTGTCCCTTAGAGGCCATCTTATAAACAAGAACGAGTCATATGGGGCACAAAAATAATTAATGGACTTAATACTATTAATACTATGTTACTAACCAGATGAGATATCCATCTATTTTAATTTGCTAATTTTGCATTCATGTTCTACCTAAGAGCTGAAATGATGAATAAATCATTTGACTCTCATATGTTTATATTTTACATTTTTAAATTTTGTAGGTGTCTATGTCTTGATTGAAATTTGTTTTTTCTCTAAGTGCTCATAGAATACCTGGAAAGCTTTCTAAATGGAGTAACATAAAGTTAAGATTTCCCTAGTGATTACGATGACAGCCAATGTCTCCCCCAGCAAATATAACATGTGTGGCTACGTGAGTCCACATTCTCAGGCTATCCCACAAGAATAGAACCAACCCAGAGAACTAGAAGGTTAAATACTGTATTGGAATCCCAGAACCCAGGTCTGGCTAAGTGCATCCACATTACCACTGATCAATAATGACCCATTAAGTCAAGAATTCTATCTCTTGGGTAACACATAAATACACTGAAGAAAAGTATCATTTTAAAAAGTAGATTTAGTGAGCGTTTTCCTGTGTCTTTATGACCATTTGGTTTTTTTCTGTTGGAAAATGAGGGTAGGAGAGGTTTTACGGGGTTTTGTGGGTTTTTTTAACCTAGATTTTTTTGAACTTCTATCCCTGATTTGATCTCGGGGTCTGACCTGGGGAAGCCCTCTGAGATTCCACTTCTGGGTCTCAGTGAATAATGTTAAGTCAGGAAAAAATGTTGAGCTTAGAACTAAGAAAACGGACTAGAGACCACGTTTGGAGTGCTTCAATTTCCTTTGATCTGATTCAGCTGGGCATATCTAAGCACCAGGATGTGGTGAAAGATCGAGAACCGAGAACGTGAACAAAAAAAAAAATCTCTGTTCCAGGTCTGTTCCTGTTTCTGACAGGAGAAAGAACGCACCCTACAGAGAGGGAGAGAGAGAAGCGCCACCACCAGGTTCTCCCAAGTGGAAGGCAGGGAGAGACCAAAGAAAGACGCAGGCCATTTCAAATTGGAGGAAGGCAGATTTAACAAGCTGGAACTTAGGAGGTTTGTGTTGCGCAGAGGCAAAAACAAGACGTCCACTGTGCCTGCTAAATTTTAAAGTTTATGTAGAGGACTTACCTTGGGTTCAGTCCGCTGTCTGTTCACAGAGCCTCACCACAACATCAGGGTCGGAAGGCCCTGTCCTCAAAACAGCCTCCCGGCCTTCAGGAAAGCAAGCGGGGCCCACGTTCTCTGAACAGAGGAAGCTGGAGGGACTCCCAGTTTCTCAGATCTCAGCTGTGGGGCCAATGGGCGGCACTCATCCTCCCTATGACCTCTCTCCGATCTCCACCGGTCGGGATGGCTCTTAAAAACCTCATGTCCCGCCCCCTCCCACAGTTTGCCCCGAGAGGCCTGCAGGCTGCTTCACTAGCCTCGAGCTGGCTCCTTCCGCTCTACCTGGCGGCACTGGAGGCAGATGCAAGAGAAAACACAGGTTAAAGCAATGATTCCCAAAATCGGTGATGATATTTTCCACCAGGAGTTCTCCAAAATAAAATGGCCTCAGACATTATCACTGCCTTGCAAGGAGTCACCTGTGCGGTTATCCAAACAGAATGTTGCATATTTGTACCTGATGAGTCCGCTGATGTAACATCTTTATTAAGTTACAGTAGCAATTCTTTAAATGTTTCACTTGTGTTCTCAAATGATGTGCTTACTGGAATCCATCATGGAACCACCAGGTTCTGAGATTCTCTTTGTTGGAAGGTTTTTGATCACTAATTGAATCTTTCTGCAAGTAATTGGTGTGTTCGGGTGTTCTATGTCTAGATGATTCCATCTTGATGGATTATGTGTTTCTCGGAATGTATTCATTTCTTTTAGGGTAACTGGCTTATAATTGTTCATAGTAGTTTCTTACGATCCTCAGTATTTCCGTTATCAGTTCTAATTCATTATTATTCCTTATTCATTCACTCCTTTTCCATTTCTGATTTTATGTGTCTTTTTTCCTTAGTCTAGCTAAAGGTTTGTCAATTTTTATCTTTTCTAAAAAAAACAAACAAACAAACAAAAACAGCTCTAAGGGGGCGCTTGGCTGGCTCAGTTGGTTAAGATCTGACTCTTAATTTCGGCTCAGGTTATGATATCAGGGTTCTGAGGTCGAGCCCAGCATGGCCCCTGCTGAAAATTCTCTTTCTCCCTCTCCCTCTTCCCCACCCCCCTCCTGTGCCCGAACACGTGTACGCATGCGCTCGCTCTCTCAACACCAATGGAAACAAAGAAAAAAAAAAACAGTTCTTAGTTTTACTGATTCCTTTCCTCTTGTCCTTTTAGCCTCTATATCATTTATTTCCACTCTGCTCTTTGTTGTATCTGTTCTTCTGCTAACATTGGGCTTGGTTTATTCTTTTTCTAGCTCCTTGATGTAGAAAGCTAGGTTGTTTATTTGAGGCCTCTTTTTCTTTGTAAAGTATGCATTCAAATTGCTCTTAGGAAAAGATTGGACAATGGACATTTTGTCTGCTCTCTCCGTCCATTCTGAGGCTCTCTACAGTGAGTGCTCAAGTACCCGTTAAGAGCTACTTCACTTATTATAGCTTTGTGGGTTTTCAGCATGCAAGTTTCATTGGCTTTCAGGGCAGACTATTTTGGGTGTCCATCCCTCAGGTGGCAATCTTAAAGTTAGGGCATGAGATGTAGAGTCTAAATCCTTGGCTTCGTTCCTTGGGGAGAAGCTGGGAATTAGGTGTTCCCTCCTGACTATATGACGCTGTTCTAGGAATGAGGTTTATGGGGAGCGTGTTCTCAGCCTTCCCCTCCACCCGTTGAGATGGGTATCTTATCATTTGCCAAAGTGTAGGAATCACTCCTCCAGTTTCTGGATTTCTTTCAGAGGGTATTGCTACATGGCTAGGTGTACATTCAATGCACCCAAGGAAAGAAGGAAGCTCAGGGGCCTCTATATCACCTTCTTGGTCCCTCCCCCCACGCCCATTTGTTTCCATGTCATCTATGGCTGCTTGCTTGCAACAACAGCGAAATTGAATAAAGTATTTGGAACATATGGCCCACAAAAGTGAAAATATGTTATCTGCCTCTTTTACAGAAAAAGTCTGCTGATCTCTGGACTACAGTCATTCATGAGGAAAGGAAGAATATCACAACAAAAGCAGGAAATTAATACATGAGAGGGCAGAGAGAAGACAATCTGCTCTCAGCAAGGTGGAGTTGGGGAAGGAGAGCATCAGGTTGGAAATCCCACATTATAATTACGGTCTCTTGATTATCAGATCAAAGAAATTTCACCTCTTTCTATAGGTGGGAAAAAAGAATACCACTGGAAGGGTCTTTTACTAGTTATTATGAAGGTGTCATTTTAATTTAGTGCTGTATATGAGATGAACTAAACTGGAAAATTACCTTCAGGATGTATCAGAGAGAAAACTGCAAATGTACCAGCTCAGGTAAAACCTAGGATTCCCTTATACCCTATTCCAGTCCAAAGGTTATTGCTTCTCCATCAAAGTGAACCATTTTGGATTTTCTTAGTCCAAGCGTTTTTCTTTTTGTACCTTGGGTTTTGTTTTGTTTTATTTTCTTAAATATTGTTTATTTATTTGACATAGAGAAACACAGCTAGAGAGGGAACACAAGCAGGGGGAGTGAGAGAGGGAGAAGCAGGCTTCCAGCCGATCAGAGAGCCCAATGCCGCGCTGAATCCTGGGACTCTGGGATCATGACCTGAGCCGAAGGCAGACGTTTAACGAGTGAGCCACCGAGGCGCCCCGTACCTTGTCTTTTGCTACTTTTTTCCTTCTTAACTTATTGATCATAGCTCTGCCAGTTGGGATCAATTCTTAAATCTTGAGATAGAGACATTTGTTGCTGAAGCACAACTCATTGCTCAGCAAGCAGCCTGTAAGTTAATAATGGGACCCTATCACTGAATAATAACTGTTACTTTCCTCCTAATGTCCCTAAAGCATTATTAAATGTGGCACTTACAGTCCCTTATATGCAATTTACCTCTGTAAAAGGTCATCTGCAAGTACAGGACTTAAAGGAGCTGTGAGATTACATGTTCAACCATTCATTACCCATCACAAGACCCATCAAACAAGTCCCGTTTTTAAATGTAGCCATTCTCTTAACAATGGCAGTGGAACCTTCTTTGGTATGTATTCACTTGCAGCAGAAAACATCCTGTCCCTCTCAGTTTTCTGAATGTTTGCAGAGCATTGCCTTTGTTAAGGAGGAATGCCATCAGATTAAATGTTGAAGCAAGGGAGGTTTGCCTTCAATGAGTCCCACTGCTCTTTTCTGGGACCTGAAAGATACCAGGGGTCACCATGCTTCCCTCAGGCTATCCAGAACGCCTTACCCCAACCACATTCTAGCTTTCTGCTCTCAACAGCATCTTAGCCTTTGGACCTTACCTCATTCTTGCTCCTCCCCAAAATTGACAGGTCAAGAAAGTTCCAGGTTACGATGGTGGATTAAAAACACAGACCTCATATTATACCCTCTGTATTAGTCAGGTTGCATTGTTACAACAAAATATCATAGACTATGATGAATATCATAGACCATGTGAAACTATAGCCTGGTTTCACAGCAGAGTTATTTCTTGCAGTTCTAGAGGCTAGGAATCCAAGATCAAGGTTTTGGTAGATTCAGTTCTCATGGAGGGTATTCTTTCTGGCTGTAGTCAGCAACCTTTCACTGTACCCTCACAAGGTGGGGAGAAAAAGAAGATTCTGGTTTTCTTCTTTGAGTAAGGACACTAATTCCCTCATGAGGCACTACCCTGAGACTCCCTTCTAAACCCAGTTATTTCCCAAAGGCCTCATCTTCAAACCATCATATTGAGAATCAGAACTTCAACATATTAATTTAGGGGTGACGCAAACATTCGGCCCATAACATTCTGTCCTTGCCCCCGAAATTCATGTCCTCACATGCAAAATGCAGCCGTTCCATCCCAACAGTTCTTCATTAACACCAATTCTAAAGTCTAAGTCTCCTCTAATCTAAACTAGATACAAGTAACACTCAAGGTATAAATTATTCAGACAAAGTTCCTCTACCTATGAACCTATGAAACCAGACATGTTATGCACATTCAAAATACAATGGTGGAACAGACATAGGATAGACATTATCATTCTAAAAGAAAGAAATTAGAAGGCAGAAGGGGATGACAGGTACCAAGCAAGTCCAAAACCTAGTAAGAAAATTACTAGATTTTAAGAGCTGAGAATGATCCCATTTGGTTCAGTAATCTGCCGTTCAGAGTCAGTGGGGCCATAGCCCTGTTTCTGTGGTTCTGCTGAGTGGGAATTACACCCCCAAAGCTCCAGAAGACCACCGTCTGGCTTGCTGAAACCAAAGCAATGGCCTCTCACTTTGAAATCAAGGAGGCATTTCTGAGGATCTCTGAATTGCTTTTGGTTTCATTCTTCCCTTATCTCTAAGAACAGGCATGTTCGTAACCAGGTAACTCTGTGCTCTGGTCCTAGATTATCTCCGAAATCTGAAAGCCTTTCCTCGTTTGGTCCCATCTCCATCCCCTTCAGTCCAAACCAGCGTGGTTCTGCTGCTGCGCTGATCAGACCCATGGCGCACACTAATAACAGTCACAACTGGCTGCTCAGCCCCACTCTTGGCATTCTCTTCAGAACAAGCTTCTCAAGTGTTAAAATATGGAGAAGCTAAGGATTTTCTAAATCTTTAAGTTCTGAATTCTTTTCATTTCACAAGTCCTTTTTCAACTCATTTCTTTCTTCTTGAATTTCACCATGGAGTTGGAAGGAAACAAGGCACTCCTTCAACATTTTGCTTAGATCTCAACATTCAATCTCATCACTCATTTTATGTTCCACAAACCACTAGAATACAGTTCAGCCAAGCTATCTGCCACTTTTTTGACACAAATCTCTTTTTCTTCATTCTCCAATAACATTCCTTACTCACCTCTGAGTCCTCAGCAGAATCATCCTTCATGTTTATATTTCTAGTAGGCACCACAAGTTCCTCCAGCTTCTACCTATCACTTAGTTCTAAAGCTGCTTCGACATTTGTATTTGTTACAGTGGCACCCCACTTCTCAGTACCAAAGTCCATTCGGCCTCTTATAGCAAAATACCATAGACAGAATGGCTTAAACAGAGGAAACAAGTTCATTTCTCATGGTTCCAAAGACTGAGAAGTCCAAGATCAAGGTTCTGGCAGATTTGGTTCCAGATGAGAACCCTCCTTCTGGTTTTCTGTGTTCTTGCATAGAAATGAAAGAGAGCCCAGAATCCCCTTTCCTGTGCCTAGTCTGCTTTCTCAGTCCTTTGGTGTGGGGACGGTTAGTTTCTTCTCATCTTTTTCAGTCTACATTTTTGTCCCTGAAAGTTTTAGTTTTTATCAGTCTACCTTTGACGCTTCCTGTCCTGTGACTGGTGTACACTTTCTGCTTGTTGCTTTTCCACTGCAGCAGCGTGATAATAGGGTGGGCAAGCAGCATGGTGTGTGGGAGATAGAGTAAGAAAGAGACAGAAGACAGCACCTTAACATTTACTGAGCCTTAACCCAATACCTGCAGCTAAATAAAATTATCTTTTAATCCCTAAAATAACTTTGAAAGGAAGGCAATATTATTTTCCCCCATTTTACAGAGGAGGAAATAAGTCTAGTTTGTTTGTTTCTTTGGTTGGTTGTTTTGGGTTTTTTTTTAAGATTTTATTTATTTATTTGACAGAGAGAGTGAGATCACAAGTAGGCAGAGAGGCAGGCAGAGAGAGAGGAGGAAGCAGGCTCCCTGCTGAGCAGAGAGCCCAATATGGGCCTCAATCCCAGGGCCCTGAGATCATGACCCCTTGATCCCAGGACCCTGAGATCATGACCCGAGCTGAAGGCAGAGGCTTTAACCCACTGAGCCGCCCAGGCACCCTGTTTGTTTGTTTTTTAATGTGTGTGTGTGTGTGTGTGTGTGTGTGTGTGTGTGTGTACTTATGTGTGAAAAGACCAAAGAGGATTCTGCGCAATGATAATACTTCTTAGTCAGCATTTCAAGAGATACTACTTAAAAGACAGAACAACACTTTTATGGTTAGATATGATCTATATAACCTGACCCCCATCTTTATGCTTCTGAACTCCATAGCCTTTCCTCTTACTGCTTATTCCCACCCTAGATTCACCCAGCATCCCTGGCCATCCTGGTTTCCTCACACATTCTAGACATGCTCTTTCTCAGGACCTTTGCACTTGCTGCTTCCCTTACTTGGAATGCCTTTCTCCTAGTAGCTCGCTCCCTCACCTCCTTCAGTTCCAGCTCAACCATCTCCTCAATGATTACTGAAAATTGCAACTCCCCATCCCTTTCTTCCTGCCCCTCTTGCCTCTATTCTTCTCCATTTTACTTACCATGATTAATAGGCTAAATGTTTTGTTTATTTCCATCTCTCTCTTCCCACTAGAATGTGAATTCCACAGGACAGGGGCTCTTTTCTGATTGTTCACTCTCTGCCTAGACCATTTCCTAGCCCATAATAGATGTTCAAGTCATATTTACCAAATAAAATGAAATAAATGAACACAGTTTAGGAAAAGTTGAGTCAAGTTAACCAGATTTTTTGGCTGCAAGAGAAAGAGCTTTTATTATTCCAATGTATATTTTCTTTTACCGAGAATAGAATCTAGAATGCAGTTTCCCAAACTTCTGTGAACATAGAACCCTTATGTCATGGAATAGATTGCAGAGGATTGTGCTTAAATAGAAATGGAGTTGGAAGAGTAGGTTTTGATGAGAAAAAAAAAAAGGGACACCAAAATCCAATATGTCTTAAGAGAAGTAGGAGTGAGGAATTTCACTAATTCATTTACTCATTCATTCATTCGTTCGTTTGTTTGTTTGTTTGAAAAATATTTATCAAGTGCATCTGATGAGCCACAAACTCTTGCAGACACAGAACAAGGTAGAGACCAAATAGGTGGAGACCCCAGGTCTCAGGAAGTTCACATCCTCTGCTGATTTCTCTGGTTTTGCTAAATGCTTTTAATCCTATAAAATGCAAAGAAAAAAAAAAGTTCCAAGCTTATGTCACTGTTATTTTAAGACTCTTATTTCTGATTCGAATGATACTAAAATATAATTACCCCCCCAGATGAAGAAGTCACATACAAACAGAAGCGATAGATTTCCCACCTGCTCCAATTTGGTCCCTTCAAGACCTGCACTCTAATCAATAGCCTGCCATCTAGAAAGCATGACTGAGGAATCCCAGATGACCACCACCAGCAGAATTGCATTATTTTTTCATATCCTTTTTTGCAACAAGGGAGACGATCATAATGCAGAAGAAAGGGGGCTGGCTAGAATATTAATTGGCAAGAGGTTGCTTTATCATCTCCAGGACAAAATAAATAAATAGAAAGAAAGAAAGAAAGAAAGAAAGAAAGAAAGAAAGAAAGAAAGAAAGAAAGAAAGAGTAGAATTTTATCTTTAAAATGCTCCTGTCTTCCTGATAAACACAACGGGACAACAACATACTATTCAATGAGTTATTGTGGCTAAAGTCTCATTCTGAAAATTACTTGTCATGGCAACAGGCAAGCGTCACCCCCAAAGCCAGCCGCCTGAAGCAGATAGATTGTTTCAATTATCTAATTTTCACAATGAATGAACCCTGCTTATAGGAAATCCATAGATGGCTGGCAGTGGCAAATGGCAGCTGTGACATGTTGGGAGCTGGTAGATTTACATTCTCGCTCAAAATACAAAACAGTATAATAGTTTTCTGTAAATACAAAGTAAAAGAGGAAGAGGAAGAATAGAAGGAGCTTATAAAAATTCCCCTTTTGGGGGCGCCTGGGTGGCTCAGTTGGTTAAGCGACTGCCTTCGGCTCAGGTCATGATCCTGGAGACCCGGGATCGAGCCCCACATCGGGCTCCCTGCTCGGCGGGAAGCCTGCTTCTCCCTCTCTCACTCCCCCTGCTTGTGTTCCCTCTCTGGCTGTGTTTCTCTCTGTCAAATAAATAAAATCTTTAAAAAAA
>PITA01021592.1:0-32361 GCA_004023965.1 Spilogale gracilis
TCTTTGGAAAAATGTCTATTTATGTCTTCTGTGCATGTTTCAATTGGATTATTTGTTTTGTGGGTGTTGTGTTTTATAAGTCCCTTATATTATTTTGGATACTAATCCTTTATCAGATATGTCATTTGGAAATATCTTCTGCCATTCTGTAAGTTGCCTTTTAATTTTGTTGATAATTTCCTTCACTGTGCAGAAACTTAATTTTGATGTAGGCTATATCTTATATTTCTAATATGTCTTCCTATCCCTTCCCTCCTCCAACAGCTTAACCCTTAATAATACGCACACAGTAGACATTTATTGTGATTTGTCTATGTTTTGAATGAAATATTGAGACCCAAGACTATGATCATTTGACCATCTAGACCTTTAATACCCCGCAAAATTTCCTCATAACAGTTTTGTTGCTAGAAGTTAATAATGTCTTTGCATGTACATTCTTTGATTTTCCTTTGTTCTTCTTGTATGTAATAGCAGGGTAATAAGCGTAGGAAGAAAGCCAGGAAAAAATCATAGTATCTTTTGCCATTTCTTTTTCTGACTTTCTGCTTTAATTTGCTGAACTACTAAGAATCAAGACTCAAAGACTCTACGTAGAAAAAGAACAAAGGCTATTTGGCTCTAGTTTTTATATAATAATCCAGTTTTTTGTTCTTTTTCAGGACAAGATTAAACATTTAGAGGAAAAACTTAAGGAAGAAGAACATCAGCGTAAGCTATTTCAAGACAAAGCATCTGAAGTAAATAAAGCATTATATCATTTATCACAATAAACCACATGTTTTATTATACTTTGTTTTCATTATCTATAGGCTATATTTTAGACTGTAATTTCTGCTTCCTAGCTTGTTAGTTTTGTCTCTTTTTGCTATAATAATGAGATTCTCAGTAAGTCAGCCAGTATATTTATATACTTGGATGCACTGCCAAAAGAAGTCCTGTAGTCTTCTGAAATTCTGACATATGTGTATGTATATATATGTGTGTGTGTGTGTGTATGAAGTAATTCCTGATATAGATTGTTTTCAATTTGATTGATATATATGTATTAAGTAATGCATTCTTTTATAAAGAAATGATTGTAATTACCAATAGACTTAGTAACTTTCACATACAAAAAGTAGTATTTGGGGTTTTCTTTTTTCTTTAAGATTTTATTTATTTGTTTCAGAGAGTGAGGGAAAAAGAGAGAGAGAGAGAGAGAGAGAGAGAGAGAGACCATGAGGGGGGGAAGGTCAAGGGGAGAAGCAAACTTCCTGTTGAGCAGGGAACCCAATGTGGGACTGGATCCCATGACCCTGGGATCTGGACCTGAGTCGAAGGTAGATGCTTAACCATCTGAGCCACCCAGGTGCCTTGGGCTTTTCTTTTCATCCTCAAAAAAGCACTTTTTTTAAAAAAAAAAGATACTGTTTACTGATTTTAGAGAGAGAAAGCACGAGTTGTGGAAGGGGATGGAGACAGTCTCAAGTAGGCTCAGTGCTGAGCACAGAGCCTGACATGGTGCTCGATGAGACCTGGTTTCTTATTATAATGTTTTTGAAGAAGCTTGTTAAAAATCAGTTGTACAGAGCTTTTTCTTTAATATTGTAGCTTCAAACTGGACTTGAAATCAATAGAATTTTAATGTCTTCAGTATCAAATCCGAAATGCTTCAAGGAGAAGAAGTCTTCGAAGGTATGTAGATACTATATTCTTATTTGCTAATGCTTATTTATTTACTTTTTTCATATTCATACCTATCTATTTCCAAAAGAATTTGAAGATACTTATAATAAAAGACATACAATAATGCTATGAAATGTAGATAAAAACATAAGTTGAATGGTTTTAGGTTTGAGGATAGAAAATTCCATAAAATCTAGGTTAAAGAAAGTATGAGCAGTTGAGCACAAAACCTACTTTTGAATTTACTTGACAACCAAAGCAAAAAGGACCATGTGACAGTCAGTATATTTATGAGATAACAAATAAGCATTCCAGTTTTTGTAGAAAGATAGACATTTTCCTAGTACTAAACTCTTTATTTGTGTAACTTTTTTGCAAGAAAAATAAATAAGTTATTAGCAGAGCTATTAGTTGATCACGTATCCATTTACAACTTACATCATTTGTTCAGTGCTATATTAAACAGTGTATTAGAAGATAGATTAACTATGAGCTCTGAACCTCCTAATAATTTAAATTAAATGAAAATTAAAAATTATTTGAGACCCTGTTTTAGAAGGCAAAGAGTATCTGACTTCCAGTTTTCATTCTCTGTAGTACAAGAACATATCATTCCTTTATTAACATGTATAAAATGCATCATAGTTTCTGTTCTGCTGATTTTATAAATTAAAACCAACCTCCACTCATAGCAGTTGTGAGCATAAAGTATATTGTGTAGCTCAGATCTCTCTCAGTGGAAGGCTAAAGAAAGAATGGATACTTGAATAATGTTGCTTGCTCTGCTGTGACAACTGAGCAAGCTTATCTCCATCCCCCTCTGATGATTTCTTCAGCATGTTAGAACAGTGAGGAATGGTTTTAGTCTCCTAACCAAGTTACAGTGAAAACACTGGCCATGCAATACACATGCTCCATTTTTTTTTTTTAGATTTTATTTATTTATTTAACAGAGAGAGAGATCACAAATAGGCAGAGAGAGAGGGAGAAGCTGGCTCCCTGCTGAGCAGAGAGCTGGATGTGGACTTGATCCCAGGACCCTGAGATCATGACCTGAGCCGAAGGCAGAGACTTAACCCTCTGAGCCACCCAGGTGCCCCTACATGCTCTATTTTTTTAAAAATTCTCAATCTTGGAGGCGCCTGGTGTCTGTCGGTTGAGCGTCGGACTCTTGATTTCATCTCAGATCATGATCTCAGGGTTGTGGAATGGAGCCCCAGATCGGCTTCAGTGCTTGGTGCAGTCTGCTTGAGATTCTCTTTTTTTCCCTCTGCACAACTCCCTCTAAAATAAATAAATAAATAAAATCTTTTTTTTAAATTCTGAATCTTGGGCAAGTGTTCTTTTATAAATACCTTGTAGCTTTTAAAAGCAGTTATTGTCCAAAGCTGGAAGAACTTTAAGTCTTTGTCAGATGAGCATGTGAATGAGTGGAGGAAATTCACCATGTGAATTTAGTAAAGAAAAAATAAAATTTAAAAAGATGAAGTCTGATAAGGGAGCAGCTGGATAAGAAAAATCAAAAAAGGGACAGTAATTTAAATTTTAATCCAGCTATAATGCAGGTTATTCTGACCTTATAGTATCATCACATGGCATACTTCTGAGTCCATTTCCAAGATTCTGTTGTACTTACCTCTGTCTGTTTTATAGTTCCATGCAATCTCTGGCACTAGGGGGTCACATGGATAAAAGTGGATAAAAGAATTTTAGAAATAGTTAAAGCAGCAGATCACTGTGATCTTAGAACACTGAGACAAATGCTATCAATACTGTTAATATTTGGCTGATACATTCTTGTTGTAAATGCAACCTTAGGTGGTTTGAGGGAGTAGACTATAGGAAAATGAATTGTCAAAAAGAATACACCACCTTGAGGCACCTGAGTGGCTCAGTTGGTTAAGCAACTGCCTTTGGCTCAGGTCATGATCCCGGAGACTTGGAATCGAGGCCCACATCAGGCTCCCTGCTCGGCGGGAAGTCTGCTTCTTCCTCTCTCACTACCCCTGCTTGTGTTCCCTCTCTCACTGTGTTTTTCTCTGTCAAATAAATAAAATAAAATATTTTTTGAAATAAATAAATAGAAAGAAAGAAAGAAGAAAGAAAGAAAGAAAGAAAGAAAGAAAGAAAGAAAGAAAGAAAGAAAGAAAGAGAAAGAAAGAAAGAATACACCACCTTGATGTGGGCTGTCATTAGATTCCATGATTGTGCCTTGCTAATGCAAGGTATCATCCCCAAATGGACCTGCAGAATATTGTGCTAGAGGGTTCTGGGCCAAATCACTGAGTTCCTTATTAATCTGTTTCAGTACTACAACCTGTGCCTTTTATCTGACTCCTCAGTCTCTGAGCGCGTGCTCAAAGGCTGCGTAGGGAAGGATCATCTCTTCATCTTACATCAGCCCTGCCAGACATAGGCACTGACAGACCAGGGCCTCCCCCAAGCTTCCCCTAGTACTAAACTCTTACAGAAATGTCTTCTGCAATATTTTACAAAAGAGGCACTAAATAGAACAGATGATAACAACACAATAGGTCCTAGAAATAGTTTTATATAACTTTAGGTCACCAGACCATATCTGTTAGAATATCTATCAGTTCAGATCGTGGCAACACAGAAACTCATTAGATTGGAAAAGTAGTAATTATACCCAGGTGAAAACTTAAATACCTTATTTATTATTTATTATATCTTATTCTAATCAATAAAAGCAGTGAAAAATCAGTGACAGTAACTCTACAGGTCAAAATAAATCCAAATCTAAGCAAGGCCTTTAAGAATTCATAGTGGCATTGTTCTTAAGACTGAGAAGAGAAAAGATACTTATCTATCTTGCTACTTCTGATAAAGAATGAAGATACTTACATACTCATTTGGTCCAGTTCATCCTGCACTGCTGTCAGTGAGTAAGCTGTAGTATATCCATCATATGAAATACTACACAGAAAAAAAAGGAATGTGTTGGTCCTGTTAAAGGATATTTGGATTCATTTCAGTTTTTGACTATCACAAATAAAGCTATTATGAACATTTGTGTATAGGGTTTTTTTAAGATTTGTTATTTATTTATTTGACACAGAGAGAGAGTCAGCGAGAGAGGAAACACAAGCAGGGGAAGTGGGAGTGGGAGAAGCAGGCTTCCTGCCTAGCAGGAAGCCTGATGCGGGGCTGGATCCCAGGACCCTGGGATCATGACCTGAGCCGAAGGCAGACGCTTAATGACTGAGCCACCCAGGCACCCCTGTGTGTAGGTTTTTGTGTGAACATTGGTTTTCATTATCTGGGATAAATGTCCAAGGATGTAATTGCTGAATCACCATACATACTTATCATATAAGTATATATTTTGTTTTTCAAGAAACTGTCAAATTATTTTCAGAAGTTGTTATATTATTTTGTATTCCTACAAACCATGCATGAGTGATCTGGCTTCTGCACATCTTTGTCAGCATTTGGTATTGTCATTGTTCTTTATTTTGGCCATTCTGATAGGTATATAGTGTTATTTCATTGGAACTTGCATTTTCCTAGTGGCTAATGATGTTACAGATCTTTTTGTGTGTTTATTGGCATGTATATGACCTCTTCAGTGAAATGTCTATCCACATTTTTTGCTTATTTTCTAATCAGATTATTTTCTGTTGGATTTTGAGACTTCTTTATATCATAAATGTCTTTTAAAATAATTTTTGTTTACTTTTTTTGTCAATATTTAGAAAACAAAATGTTTAAAGGGAGGACCACCTCAGCAAACGTATTCAAAGTTTGGATCACTGCCTATTGTGGCTGAGAAGGTGAGAAGGGAAAAATGAGGATACTTGTTCAGACACACTCCCGCTTTGTTGTAAGTGCTATTTAAATGCCATGAGTCATTTGAAATTGTTCTTAGCTATTTCTTTTCCCCTAAAGTCTTCCAGTACAAGCTGTTCTGTGAATGCAAGTATGCAAAGCCTCCTGCAATTGCTGCAGCATTATCGGCCACATACCTGTCAGAAACTTACTGAAGTTACTGAGCCTCAGTGTCTCAGCAAGCTTCCTAGAACAGTTTCCCTGGGCAAAGCTGAACCTTCTGATTCAGAAAATTCCATTTCTATTGGTGACAACTTGTCCGAACTTTTGATGACAATGCAGGATGAGCTGGACCAAATGAGTATGTAAGTATCTTCATTCTTTATCAGAAGTAGCAGCAAGATATATAGGTATCTTTTTTTCTTCCCAGTCTTAAGAACAATGCCACTTATGAATTCTTAAAGGCCTTGCTTAGATTTGGATCTGCAGAGTTGTTGTCACTGATTTTCCACTGTATTTATTGATAGTATTTAAGTTTTCAACTGGGTATAATTACTACTTTTCCGCTGTAATGAGTTTCTGTGTTGCCAAGATCTGAACTGATAGATAAATATTACTATTATTCTAACAGATATGGTCTGATGACCTTAAATTATAACCCATAAATGCTTTTATAAGACAGATTCTCCTTCTGTTTTTTAATATCTTTCTAATTAAGTGAAATTTCATTAAACAAGTAGGAAAGCGATTCCTTTCTTTAAACTCTGGCTCGTCTGCATTATAAGTTTTGAAGTGTCCATGGTAAATGAGATTCTAAGTGGGATACATATTTTAAGCCCAGAGTTTAAATACATATTCAACAAAGATTCCAGAAAATAAGAGATTTGGGTAGCTAACTAATTGAACTAAGACCTCTGTAGAAGATACAACTGGTTCTCTTGACAGTACTTAAGTGGGCTATCACCAAATCTAGAGAGTTCCAGGGCAAATATTTTTATAGCTGCAGTTCTTCTCAAACTCCCTATATTAAGAATTCCAAAGTTGGAACTAAAGAGAGTTTTTTAATGCTTTTAGCTAAGGACATCAGACTATTTTATTACATTTAGCTATGAACATCAACAATTCAGACTTTAAGGTTCTTTAAGAGCCTAAGTCTAAGATATTTCTAAATTTAACTAATCTCCAAACATAGGAGCCTTTTCTATTTACCATAGATTAATTAGATGACTCTATATAAAGAAACTGTCTCTGAAAATTAATATTTAACTGACAAAAATTTATGACTGAACAGAATATTTTTATCAAAGACATATAGTATAAACCATAACAGTGCTTGATATTTGTTTTTCTTTCATAGGGAGCATGAAGAACTACTGAATCAAATGAAGGAAACTGAAAGTCATTCAGTCTGTGAAGACATAGAATGTGAACTAGAGCATTTAGTCAAGAAAATGGAAATTAAAGGAGAACAGATTTCCAGACTGTTGAAGCATCGAGACAATGTAAGAAAGCTTTAGTAAACAAGATTTTAATAAAAAGATATATCTGGAGTCAATGTTATATTTCTGTATGATCTTTCAAATTTAAGGTCTGTATGTGCGGCTTAGTGAAAAGATGACAGGAGTCCCTTAGGCCTGTTACAGGCCATCTGTCCCATTGGAATAACATCGCCTCCTATATAACTGTGCAGGATAATGTAAAGTAAGAAGAACAAGAAAGTTTAGTTACATATTTAGAAATGGCCTCGGGAAAAGTGAGAGGTAGACTAAATTTGCTTTGCAGCCCTCCTAGTTACCCTTTCAACATTCTTCCCCTTTATCTCTCCCACCTCTAATGCCTTAATGAAGCCTCTTATGTCGACAGGTGTCTACTTCAGTACCATACATAAACCTGGCTCCTCAAGCAGTACTCTAATGCTAAAACCACTGTTTCTGTCTCCCAGAGCAAGTTATGCATATCCCCAGGGAATGGGGAGCTACAGCTAGCTCTATTGTGGTGGTAAGGGGGACTCTCTCCTTGCATGCAAATTCCTAATAACTAAGAATCACATAACATTTTTAATATTTAAACAGAAGAATCATGGAATATTATAATATTTTATCCCAAGACAGTGATTCCATAGGTTGGATTATTAACACTGTTATGCTACTGGAGCAGAAGGCAGAGGGAGTCTTTCCAGGAATCTTCAAATCACATCATGTAGCTTATCTGCCTATGGAATAATCAGTATTCATACAAGTTGGTGATATATTAACCTAACAATAAAGCTTTCCCCACTTTTATAGAAAACTAATAAAGGATTCAGAATGTTACTGCCTTTATTCTTCTATGAGCAATAAAGAGAAAAAGAGGAAATGAAACTTTTGAAGCAAATATGTTCACTTTACTGGCTTTTAAGGTTCTAGTAGGTAAATTTTTTTTATATCATTCTGTTAGGGTGAAGATTATTTAACTTATACACTTTCTTAGAATTGTGTAGGAAAAATTTGAAGGGAATAGAAAAATAGCCGTATTTTTAATGCACTTTAATTATATTTTGAAAATATTATTTATGTTCTATAATAGCCGTAATGGTATAAATTTTCAAGCATTTTATCATGATAAGTTTAATCTCTGCAATTAAAATAGCCTTGGACAAATACCAGGTTCTTAGACAATGTCTGGATCAGCTCTACAAATTAGGCCTGTGCGAAAGTGAAACAGACTAAGTAATGGACTAGGCTTGGCAGAAATGGGTTTTGGCAAGTTGATAGGTTTTATTTTGTTTAATTTTGTCTACCCAACTGTTACCAGATACTACTGAATGAAACTTTTTTTTTTGTATGGGCATTCAGTAGTACTTTAAATTCAGGAATATATACACACATTTGTCTCTAAATTCAGTGTTCCTTCCTAGCACCAGATCTTTGCTTTGCTTTTGATATCACCTGAAAGGTCCTTTTTCTCTTGTCTATATTCTCCAGTTTTTACTCATTTCAGATCCCTTATAAATCTTCTTCTCAGCTTTTTATTGATCTTCTCAGCTCACATTGATCTTGTCCTACTTTAGTCTTCTCAAATAAACACCTTTTCTCCTACTCAGAGTTATCCCAGCCTAAATATTTTTTAGTTGTCATATATATGCTTTTCTTTCACTGATAAGAGCAATAAGCTTTTTGAGAGCAAGGATTGTTCTATTCATTTACCTGACTAGCACAGTGTTAGGTATGTAATAGTATTCAATAAATAAAGACCTAATGAAATGTTTAAATTTCATGTAATCTTTATAACATCAATCCAGTCCATCTATTTTAGGGTATATTTTTAATATTTTTTTTTACTTAAATGTTAGATTTTTTTTTTTTCTTTCCAGGTCCGTAAACTGCAGCAAAAAGTTCAAAACTCAAAGATGAGTGAAGCTTCAGGTATTCAGCGAGAAGAGAGCAACCTTAAAGGGTCAAAGAACATAAAAAATAGTCCCAGAAAATGTTTGCTAACTAACTCTCTTCGGAAGAACAGCAACTTTCATCCAGTACAAGTCCATAATCTTCAAACGAAATTGAGAAGAGATGATATCATGTGGGAACAGTAACACAACAGTAAAACTGTCACCTTAAATGAACTCTGTCAGTGAGATCTTGAATTGTCTAGAGTGGTTTTAATTTAATATACCTTTATGAAATGTTGAATTATGTTTCTAGTCCCTATGAAGTGTGAAGTTGTAGTATTTTTAAATGAATGCCTAACGACCATCTAAGAGTCACAAATAATAAATGACTGCATTTTTTCTCTTATTGACTGAAATACCTAATCTGTCCATGTTTTAGACACATTGTTCACTTTGCAGGTCTCTTAAGCTAAGTCCAAGAAATTATACTGGATTGGTGATTCTTAAAATTGAGTTAAATTTTGAGATACAAGTACCATTACACTTTTTCATTTAGTAGGCTTGTAACGTTAAGAATCAATGTAAAATGAACACAGTAATGAAAGTGCTGTGCTTCCTATCTTATTTTAGATCTTTGAAATATTTTTCTTTTTTGGAACTGTAAGAGCTCTGTAAAGAGGCCTTTAGCCTGAGTTTTTATGTGACAATTACAAATAGAAACTTGTAGTTATTTAATTTTTAGATGACAGTAACTCAAATACAGAAGCCTTTGTCTGCAATTCTTGTTCTCTTTTACAAATCCAAAGCTGCTTTTTAATACCAGTGACTTATCTTATAACTAAAACTTTTGATGAGTTTTAGTCTTTGCATTATATATAATCATCAGTATAAATTGAGAATGTGAATTCCAGTACCCACTTTTATAACAAAGTATAGGAAAAATAAATGGGACATTTTATTACCTATCCAGTAAAGAATTCAAAGGAATATGATACATTTTTAAAATATTTTTAAATCAGTGATGTCATAAGCGATTTCTTTGTATATGTATGCTTTATAATAAATTTACACTTGCTGATCTGTCTTTTAAGAAACTTATAGAAACTAATATGACTCTTTTGAACTTCTTTGGTTTTTCACTGAAATCCTTTGGGGCAACTAAAGAATTGAAGTCCTCAACTGAAGTAGAAATAGAAGACTGACAGAAAAGGCATAATAGACAGGAGGAACTCAGAAGCTAGGGTAGCGGTTTAAGAGATGGTGGCTCCAAGGGGACAGAGTTGGAGGTACATTTATCTACAGCTGGGGGAATAATCAAGCTATAGGTATGAAAGAATTTTCAGGGAAAGATCTAGGGGAGCTAGGAAAAGCAATTGTGTTAAAGATAATCCTCCTAGGAAAATCCCTAACAGGATGTAGGAGAAAGGGGGGTTATTGTGGTGTTTCTTGTGAGGGAAGAGGAAAACTGTGATTTATTGTCATTGAGAGAAGAGGTGTTATGTTAGAGGACCTTTCCAAACCCGAAGTGGGAAAATAACTGAAAATGGGCAGGTGGATACTTGGAATTATCCTTGAAAGTAAATTATGATAGAGATGAAACATTGTGTCTGGCTGAAGTACTACATGTGTGCTTCACCCACTCTTATTCCCTCTCCCTCTACAGCTGCTTCAGCTCCAGAGATGTTGCACAGAATGCTTCATCTACATTCATTTTCATCACCTTACCTACTTTTCAGCTTTGCCTTTCCTCCTCAAGAATGTGAGTGCTGTGGTTTCAACTTTGCAAAAAACTCCCCAGAACCATGATGCAGCCTGATACCCTTCTGTGCCTTCGTTCTTTATGCATTTAGGAAGGTGGCTGGCTATATTTAGTTTATCAGTAGTGAAGTCATTACTTGCAAAGATGTATTGCTAAAACAAAAAAACAAAGTCATTTAGGTATGCTTAAATATTTAAGTTAAACATTGAGAATTTTCTTGGAAAATCAGTGTAGTGTAGGAAAAAAACGGTAAGACCTCAGAATTAGGAGACTTGGGTTCAAATTGTGACTCCACCTCTTAGTAGCTTGGACAATCAAATAACTTTGGAGCCTCCATTTCTTATTTGTTAAGTAGGGATTATATTGTTACCTACCTCACAGGACTGTTGCAAGGAGTAAATGAAATAACACATCAAAGCCCCCAGCAGAAGGGTTGGCACTGACTAAAAACTCAATAAATGTTAAACCTTACTGCCCTCCCCGAGCAAAAGTGGTCAGAGAACCTGAGTTTGCACGGCTTAAAGCCCGAAAGCAAGAAGCAAAATGTATTCTTCGTAAAAGGGGAAATATTCTAATTACTTGGGTTTGGTTTTTTGGGTTGTTGTGTTTTGTTTTTTGCCTGTGTGTCTGGGAGGAAATTATTTTGGCTTATTCCCCAGCTTGGGCTTCTTGTGAGAGTGGGGGAAGAATATGGTCTTACCATGGTGCAGAAAGACACAGTCACACACAGCAACTTGATTTGGAGTCTGTTTTGGTTGTTGGGTAACAGTTAGTATGGAAAGACGCTAAAAAATTGTCTCTTGTTGCTCTATCACAGCCACTAAAAACGTGTCCTGCTCGCAGACTGCCGCTTGCCAGAGCCTTTGACTCCTCAGGGGGTGGAGCAAATGATTTCCTTCCTGGACAGGGGCAATCTGTGGTCAGTGTACAAGAGTTGCTGTAGCAACCCCGCAACTGTGCTCTGCCTAGCAGAAACTTGGTAGGATAGCATCGATTTTGTTCACTTCAGTGAGAAACAGGTTTGTTTGTTTTTTATTTAATCAGAAATTGAAAAAATGAAATTGGAACTTTCTAGCTGAGACAGGTCTCAGCTTTGATGAGACCTTTAAAACAGCAGGTATTGTGAGTGCTCTCATTGTAGAACTAGCAGTTGGAAACTTGAATTAACCGTACCTGTGTGGGGTCTTTGGCAGCCTAGCACATTTGTATTAGGTTGTGCAGCTGAGAAGAGGAGGGTTGGAGGGAAGTGTTCCGTTTTCAGCAGAATAAGATTAAAGGAGATACTTAAAATAGTGAGCTTTGTGATGGTGTACTGAAAAGTTTTTGAGACTTTTAGATAGCATTTTTCCTTTAAAAATACAATTTTAACTCAAAAGGAGTATTCTTAATCTGTGATAAGACATCAAAAAACTAAATTAAAATTTGACTTGCAGTGTGGTGGGAATCAAACTAAGGCGCAAAGTCTGGCTGGTTATGCACAATGAAAGGAGTGTTCACTGTGGCCAAAAATGTACCAGCTGCCATTGTTGGTGTAGAGTAAATAGTGAAACTCCTAATGGGGTTTCCTGGAACTCTAGTCAGCTGTAACTAAAGCTGTATGTACTGAGAACATTCAATTGTATGTGAAGTTTAGATAAGTACAAGCTGACTCCCAGAATGTATAATAAGACAAACCTCTATGGATTAATAATATCTGTGAGAGGGGGAAAAAACTCAATATGGGTGCCATGGCACCTTTTAATTAAAATGAAATGAGGATAAATAAGAGTAATATTGACTGTCATTGATGTAAAACTGGTTTTATTTTTTGGTAATTAAATAGACCTTGCCAATGCTTCAGCCTTTTTCTTCATAATCTATGAACTTATTTTCATGTATTTTTTCTCCTTTAATTCCTTTTTTATATTTTTTATATAAGAATTAGTCATAACAAAATTGTAAAGTTTAAAGTTTTACAATATTGTCTAGGGCAGAGTTTGTTTTTATTGTATTTGTGAATTAATCATTTAAAGAAGAAAGTGGATTTTTTTTTTCCTGGTGGGATTTTTGGGAGTGTTCTCCTTGTTGGTATAGAATCATTGAATTCTCATTTGGCAACGATCCTACTAGATGCCTTAGGCAATTATTAGAATTATAAATTAGCACCCCCTCCAAAAAGTTTACTGTTTATTATATTTGCATGGTCCATTGGGTATCTAGGTGCGTTAACAGTTTCAGCAGAAAATAACAGAGAAGCAAATTGATCTCTTTGTACCTCATGCTCTGAGGCAGTTTTGTGACAGTCTAAGTTCAGCAGCCTACCATGTTAAGGACCAGTTTGGAGTCTACAATGTTAGGAGACTGGGTCCAGTGTGGTTAGAGAAGGGATGTTAGGAATTAAGAATTCCTGTGAAAAAAAGATAAAATGTTCTGTGAAATAATCATCTTTTAGCTGATTATCTTTTAAAATAAGGGTGAAGTTATCCGTCATACTCTGCCTGGGTTTTTTTTCTGTAGCTATTGCTTATCTATCTTTTCCTCATTCTTCAGGTCTCAATGTACTGCTTCCTCTAGGAAGCCCTCTTTAAGTCTCCTCTTCATACCCCTCTCCACATCTCCCAAATCTGGCTTCACTGCCACTTCTGGTTATTTCTCCTATCTTTGCATACTTTCTTGTTATCGCTTGTTTGTCTTTCCCATAGACTGAAGCTCCCTAAGGGCAAGATCCTTTCTTGCTCACTGCTATAGCCCAGCACCCATACAATACCTAACCCATAAGCAATAGCCCTCTCAGTAAATATTTGGTAATTACATGTCATGAAATTGTGTTAACCTTCTTTGGTAGTCTCATCTGAGTAAGCATATTGGGTCACGTATGGCTGTTTTAGGCACCAGTTCAATTGTGCTGCTGTTCCATCTTTCAAGGATTTGTGACCAAATTTTACATTAGCCCTGGTTAAAATATGCCAGTACTTTATTGTTTGTTTGTTTGTTTGTTTGTGGGTAAAGACCAAGGGTACTCGATAGGATGCTTTCTTTGATTTTATGATGTGAAGAAGAGGTTAGAGAGCCAAGGTAGTTCCTTATTTGTATATTGGTGTATTGGACTTGTTCAGTCAGCAAGTATTTCTTGTCTCTAATCAAGTGTTTGTTGATCTCCAAGACACTGTGCTAGGTGCGATGGGAGATTCAAAGACAAATTACAAGTTGCTTATAGTCTGATAAGAGGAGACAGAAAGGGGCGCCTGGGTGGCTCAGTTGGTTAGGCGACTGCCTTTGGCTCAGGTCATGATCCGGAGACCCGGGATCGAGCCCCAATCGGGCTCCCTGCTCGGCAGGAGGCCTGCCTCTCCCTCTCTCACTCCCCCTGCTTGTGTTCCCTCTCTGGCTGTGTTTCTCTCTGTCAAATAAATAAATAAAATCTTTTAAAAAAAAATAGAGGAGACAGAAATATAACAGAAGGAAGAAAACAGTAGGTGACATAGAGGTATAATGACCATCCCAGAGAAGATGCTTAAATATTTGGCTACTAAATTTTTGTTCTTCATCTGTTGATAGATAAAGTTGAACCTATTTGTATTTGTATTTCTTCGTTCTCTTTATTGATATATGTAGCTTTCATCTGCTTTTTCACCTGGTGGCGGTATTGGTCTAGGATTCTTTTTTTTTTTTTTTTTAAAGATTTTATTTATTTGACAGAGAGAAACACAGCCAGAGAGGGAACACAAACAGGGGGAGTGAGAGAGGGAGAAGCAGGCTTCCTGCCGAGCAGGGAGCCCGATGTGGGACTCGATCCCGGGTCTCCGCGTTCATGACCTGAGCCGAAGGCAGTCGCTCAACCAACTGAGCCACCCGGGCGCCCCCTGGTCTAGGATTCTTAATTCTTGTTGATTGAAGATACCAGTTTGCTTAGCATAAATTTCAAACAGGTGTAGTCCACATAACCATGTATCAAGGCATGAGGAGAAAAAATGGATATGAAATACCTAAATAAAAATGGGAAGGGAGGAGAGAATGAGGAGGGTAAAAAAAAAAAAAATCAAGCAATAATAACTTAGTCTAAAACAGAAAAATAATACTTTTACAGAAAAGTTGTATTCTAGAGACCAGTTATTGACCTGTACGGAATTATGCAAATGATCACCACTAACTTTTCTTACGAATTTTACCCACTGAATTTCTTCGCACTTCAGCTTCCTCACTGGTTGGACTAAGTCAGTGTTTTTCAAACTGCAAGTCATATCCTGTTAATGGATTGTGAAATGCATTTAGTGGGTCACTACGAACTATTGTAAAATATTAGAATAGCATTGAATATACACAGAGAAGGTAGTCAGTGTTTTTGTGAAACTCTGTGAATACTGGATTATAATTTAAAATGTAGTCTTAAATGTTATTTAAGGAAGAAAAAGTTGGCTCATAATAAATGTTTAGAAGGAATGAATTTGAAAGATGTGGAGGAAAGAGAGATAGCCAATTTAACTCCCAAATCCACTATATGGCTTGTGACAATCTACTGTTTATCCCCATAATGCTATTACAAATCTGTTTTATATATTTTACAGGTAGAAGTCCCATTTTAATACCATTACATTTCCTGGTCTATAGAATACTCTTTTCAAACACTAACCAACCTATATTAAAGAAATGTTGCTTTTCTAACGTGGGCACAAATAAATGTACTCAACAGGAAGTTGTTAAAAAATGACTGCATTGTTTGTCATCCGTTGTTTCTCTCTAGTCACTGCCTCTGTGTGGAATCTAGCCAAGTAAGGATCTTATGGTAACAAATCTGTTCTGCAGTGCTTAAGGCAGTTTTAAAATTCATAAAGATAGGAGATTTGCGAGAATAAAACTGTATGCATGTCTTGAATCTGAGCGGAACAAAGATTTATCCTTGGCAACCCGGGCATCGACATTCAACACACAAAAAAAATTAAAAATCTGATATATTACCAAAGTGGCACTTTTTAAAATCATGTCATTTTACTGAGCACTAGACCTGATAGAATATTTTTAAATGAGTGAGTAGATGGAATGTATAATAAATACCTTGCCTGAAAAATAACTTCATTAAATAAAGTACTACTACGGGGCTACATTTCTGTGACTTTTGATATCCTTCCCAGTGTGTTTCTTGGTAGTCATATCAGCTCTGAAATACGGTCAGAACCTAGGAAGGAGTGCCATAGGGAAGTAAACATTGGAATCGTGTTCATTATAATGGGATTCTACCCACTTGTAAGTTTATTTGCTACAAATTATTAAAGTTGCTTAAAGAGATCTTAGTTTTTTATTAAAAAGCCTAATCATGGCTAAAATAATATACTCTTGACCTAATTTTACTTAGCCTGATTAAGTAAATTTTAGGATAACTTCAGAAAAACATTGGAAGGCATTTTTTGGTTAGTTTTCCTTAAAGTTAAATGTATATTGACTTGTATGTTATTTCTTAGAAAAAGCTATTACCAAACTAGTACAGAATGTAAATCATTTCTTGTCTAAAGTAAAAGATTGATGTTTACAGGGCAGTTGTCCAGATTTTCTTGCTGAACTAGAAAGTATTTCACTTCTCTTCACTGTAGGTCCTTTTAACTTAACAAATGTGTTATTTAAAACATAAATCATACTGGTACACAGGAAGCCCATTTAAAGTTAAATTGAAAAACACTCCTGAGGATTCCATGGAGTATTTATGGTTTTATAGTTTATAATTTCTAACAAAAGAAAAAAATATGTTTAATACCTTAAAAATCTTTTCAGAAATAGCCAAATCTCAAATATGTAATACATATGAGAGAATAGTGCTATTAATATCTTAACTATTGAATGCTTGAAATCTATATAAAAAGTATTATTATCTTTTGCTTTCCCAAAAATAAACTAAGCTACAAATTTAAAGCTAAGAAATTCAGTAACAGAGTAAAAAATTATTTTCAAGCTCAGAATTTCTTTTACTTTAATCTCAAAAGTAACTGGTATTTTAAAAACTTATTCTATGATTTTATGTATGTAACTTCTCTGTTTGACAAACCTGGAAGAACTTATATCAGTTATTACATACCTTGATTCTCTCTTATGGTATAATTTAAGTGCTGGGCACCTAACCTACATTTTCAGATAGGGTACTTTTCTTTTTGTTCATTTTCAGTATAGGTCTTAAGTAGATGGAGGGCTGTGCCTTTGGTATTTGGGTAGGATATATGCCTGTGATTCAAATTCTCAGAACCACTTCTGAACATTCCTATGGATGTTCCACACAAAATAGTTTCTCTTAGTCAGTCTACTAAAATGCTGTCAACTCAAACTACCACCTACTGAAATAAAACTTAAACCACTTAGAGACGAAAGCATTTAGAAAAGAGAAGGAGCTTACATGCAAAGAAAATCTGCAAGGGAATCAGGCTTTAGAAAGACAGCCTTAACAATTTAAAAATGAGACATACAACATATGTTTAAAGGAAAAAAGCAACCTACAAACTTACCAAGGTCACCAAGTTTGTATTTAACCTCTTCAAGGTTGAAAAAAGCACTTTTTTCCCACATAATTGCCATATCCAAAAAGGTCATCCCATATCTTCCAACATCAACATTTCCCAAATCAGGGCTATAGTTTTTTTAGAGAGTAACATACAGGAAGTCTCAAGATTTCTCTTACTTGAGCAGCAACTAGACAGGGTTAACTATTCACTGTTACTTTATCTTAGGGCTTCAAAGGGTGTTTGCAGGGATTCCCCAAGATCACCTTTGTGTTCAGTGATTCACTAAAAGGGCACTCAGAACTCAGAAAAGCTGTTATACTCAGTTAAGGTTTATTATAGCAGAAGGATACAGGCTTAAATAAGCAACTGAATAAAGGACATAAGGGCAAGCCCAGGAGACACCAGGCATGAGTTTCCAGTTGTCCTCTTCCAGTGAAGTCATGCAGACAGCACTTAATTTTCCTGGCAATGATATGTGATGATACGCTTGCACTATTGCAAAGCAAGGAATCTCCTCCAAGCCTCGGTGTCCAGGTTTTTCCCCTGTGGGCTGATCACACAAGCATGGCTGACTGCCCATATGGCTGACCTTCAGTCTCCAGCCCCTCTGTGAGTCAAGCTGATACTGTATGGCCCAAGGCCATGGTGGATCATAAGTCACATTGTTAGCATAGACCATCTGATAGGGCCTGAGGCCCCTAGCTAAACAAAAACATTATCAGACAGGATATTCCAAGGGTTTAGGAGCTGAGTAAGACCAAACCTTTCTTTGGAACATGAAAGGTTTGCACAACCTAGGCGTGCTGTGTTGACCCTTTACTGTACAGTGTTGTTTCATTTTGTTTTCTGACTCTGGAATGTGATGTGCATTGCTTACCAATCTGGTTAAGGTGTAAATTTTGCCTCCAAATTTCCTTCTAAGCCTGACTTAAATTTATGTGACCACATAAATTTGCTTAGTGATTTTATGATGCAGTGTTATTACTCTGATGGTTTGTTTTATTTGGTCAGTTTTATTATATGAATGTGAAAAAGGGTAATGTTTAATGCACAGAGACCTTATAATCTGGTTAGTGAAACTAGAGACATGTGATACTAACATTTAGGGGTTAACTTTGGAGGCTTTATAAAGACTTTAAGGTTGCCATTGGTTTATTTTTTTACTTTTATTTATTTTTTTAAAAAAAATATTTTTATTTATTTGACAGAAACACAGCCAGAGAGGGAACACAAACAGGGGGAGTGAGAGAGGGAGAAGCAGGCTTCCTGCCCAGCAGGGAGCCCGATGTGGGACTCGATCCCAGGTCTCCAGGATCATGACCTGGGCTGAAGGCAGTCGCTTAATCAACTGAGCCATCCAGGCACCCCTATTTTTTTTTAAGATTTTATTTATTTGACAGAGAGAAACATAGCAAGAGGGAACACAAGCAGGGGGAGTGAGAGAGGGAAAAGCAGGCTTCCCATCGAGCAGGGAGCCCGATGTGGGGCTCGATCCAGGGTCTCTGGGATCATGACCGGAGCCGAAGGCAGTCGCTTAACCAACTGAGCCACCCAGGTGCTCTGCCACTGGTTTATTTTTAAGATACTACTCTAATTGGCTCATCGACCAAGATCTGGAGCCAAGAGCCATTCAGTTCACCTCAGTCAAGTTGCTTGGACCTTGTTGTTTAATCATGGGCTTGCCATACCTAATTTAATTAGATTAAAGGCACAGCCACAAACACAAAAACAATTTTTAAATTACTGTGTGATAGGAAGGAGAACAGATTTTTATTAGATTTGTGCAAAATAGCTACCTAGCTATTTAAGGTTTTTCATCACAAATAGAATGGAGACCAAACAGGGTCCAAAGAGTGAGCTTTATTGCAAGCACCCTGGGGCGAGGTTCCAAGACTTAGGAGAGGAGAGTCGGGGAAGTCGCACCCAGGTTGGGGAGTGCGGGGGTTTTTAAGCCTTACTGGTCCCGGGTCTGGATTCGGGTGGGGTTTTTCCCATATTAGGCAAGGGAACATCGTGTCCCTAGGTGATTGGATGGGAGTGGGGAAAGTCCAGACTATGGTGGGTGGTCCCTGGCTGGAAAGTCACGTATGGGAAGTTTTGGTCCCCCGGCTAGGTTTCGATGTACTGGAGATGACGTGGTGGCCACGGCTGCTTTGGCGGGACGATCAGCCATCTTGACCCAGTCTGTGATGTCCGCCATTTTGGGTGCCCCTGTCTCTCAGCCAGCCCAATATTCCGACCTTTTGTTTTATATATTGGTGTGAGGGGCATTGACTCTATTCTGGCTACTTCATGCTGAAGGTTGGGCATTGTCATGGGGGAAGTCGGAGGTGGGCAGGCGAGAGTAGGGCTGTAGGAGGAGTTGGTTTACTGAAACTTACGTCATCTCTTGAAGGTGTTCCTGTAGCTATCTAACAAGGCAGGGAGCAACTGAGATTAGTAACAGGATTATGCACAGGGGTCCTGCTAGGGGGAGGAGCCAAGTTACCCAAGTGTGGGGGTCTAGACCCCATAGGTGGGAATCCTGGCATCTTCATTGTATCTGGTGTCTGAGTTCATGAATTTTGGAGGTGACTGTGCCCGACTGGTTAACATAATAGCAACATTCTTCATTCAGGTAGAGGCAAGTGCCCCTTTTTTTTGCTGTTAGGTCTAAGTCTCGCCTGTTTTGTAGGGCGAGGGCTGTAAGGCTGGTAATCTGCATTTGTAAGGCGGTAAGGGAATCAGCGAGCTGCTCCATGTCATCATTTAAGTGCCTGGAAAAACTTGTAATAAAAGTTTATTGAAGTTCTGAGGCCTGCTGCTCCGGTGGCAACAGTGGCCATCAGGCCTGCCCCAATAAGTAAGGGAAAGAAGGCTGCCCATCTGTTTCGGTGTGTAGAGAATAGGATAGACATGAGGTCATCAGGGGAATAGATGGTAGTGGAAGGAGACAGTAAGATGAACATGCAGTCTAGGGAGACATTGGCCGTTAAGCATCGGTAGATTCCCTCTGGGCATGAAAGAAATATCCCAGGAGGGGTAAAGTAGGGGAGGGAGAAGACAGCGATGGAGGAGTTGAAGGTGAGGATGTCAGGAGTTGAGGAAAGGTTAAGAATAGGTATAGGTCTTCCTATGGCCCTAATGAGGACTGTTTGGTTATAGTAATGGTGGTGTTGGGTAGGGGCCATGTTGTCAGAATGGGGATTCCAGTGATATTAGAAATGGTAGAGAAAGTTTTGCCACAGGTTATAACTGGAGTTAATGAGGGTTATTGTTAGTTGGTCATTGGGTGGAGATCTCTGTAAATTATCAAGGTTGATTTCCTTGTAGGTGGGGGCATCTTGAGCCGGCAAGCAGTCATTTATGGCCTGGATTATCCACTTGGTTTAATTGTGTTTAGCCTGGTCCTGGACCCCTCCCCAGTCGGAGAGTCCCAATTGAGCCAAATAGGTCCAACAGACTGGCCAGGGGGTAGTACGCTGTGCATTTTGCCTGTGTTTTACCAATTTTTGAGGTCCAGAAAGTTTTTCCCAGGGCATGGGTGGAAGTGCAGGTGGTTGGAGTTTCTCACTGGTTCCATTCCCGGGGCATGTAAGTAAAGGATTGGAAATAGCAGCTTTTTCCTTTGCCGCGCATGCATTGGCCACATTCAGCTGCACTGGTGAGTGGCGGTAGAAGGGTGAGGATTAGGTGTACGTACCAGCCGGAGCTTGGTTTCGCCCACCATTTGAGAGGCCCAATCACCACCTGTAGGTGCTCATCTGAGGTTGCTAATGGGTACCCATGCCTGGTCATGGTTTGTTGAGCTACACTAGAGATGAAAGCGGGTCTGCTGTCTTGACCAGAGAATTTGGGGTAGTCCAAATTTTGGAATGATGTGTTTGATGAGAATTGTGGTTACTGCATCCGCCGTCTTTTGGGCCATGGGATATGTGTTGATTCAGCCTGTGAATGTATCAACCAAAGTTAACAGGTACCGGAATGTTTTGTGGTGGGGCATATGAGTGACGTCCATTTGCCAGTATGAAGAGCACGCGCTTAGGGTTAGGCAACGGCTGATTGGGCGCCGGGTGGGAGGGAGTGAGATCCTCCAGGAGTTGTGGGCAGGAATGAGTGGGATTGGGGTGAAGGAGAGTGCAGGCAATAAAGTAGTGGGGTTTAAGTGAGGGGAGGTGGAAAGAGAGAGAGATGTGGGTCTTTGAGGAGGCTGGAGTTCCTGGAGGAAGCGGATGTGGTTCCCAGTAAGGTACTGAGGTGGGAGTTAGGAGGAGGTAACGACGGGTTTAGAAGTGTCCCATACCTGGGGGTCTACTGTGGGTAGACTATTTGGGGTGGGGGTCGGAGGGGCAGGAAGGAGGGTAAGATGGACACTCTGAAACTGGGGGAGAAGGAGAGAGACAAATAGTAGCTTGCAGTTTTTAGAGGATGTCTCTTCCCAGATGGGGGACCGGAGAAGAGGGAATTATGAGAAACGAGTGGGAGAAGAGGAAACCATCCAGGCTGCAAGTAAGGGGAAGGGGTTAGGCTAGGAGAGAAGGAGGTCCCATCAATCCCCATGGCAGTGACTGGTGAGGTTCGTGTAGGTCCTGAGTAGGATGGCAGAAATGAGTAGGTAGCCCCCGTGTCCAGCAAAAAGGAAATGGACTTACCCAGTACCTGGAGTGTGACCCTGGGCTCGGCCTGGGTGAGAGGGGTAGCCAAGTCTGGGCTCCATCAGTCCTCCTCCAACCTGAGCAGCTGGAAGGCCGGACTTACCAACACGGGGTTGCCACCGCGTAGAGGCGCTAAGGATTCCTCGAGGTTAGGGCAGTCTGATTTCCAGTGTCCCATCATGCAGCATTGAGGACACAGTCGAGTCAGCGCCTTTGGGTTGGGACATTGACGGGCCTAGTGTCTTGGCTCTGCATTTGAAGCAGGCCCCCGGATGGGTGTGGTTGTCTGTTCCCCTCTGTTGGCTCCCGGAGCCGGCCGGCCACAGGGCTGCTACCAAGGCCTGGGTCTGGAGCTGAACCTTCTGGGCTGGAGCCTGGCCTACCATTTAACTTCGGCTGCCTCCTCTCGGGAATTAAAGACTTTAAATGCCATTTTCACCAGGTCGGAAATGGGGGTTTGCGGGCCCTCCTCGGCCTTTTTTAACTTTTTCCAAATGTCTGGAGCCGATTGGGAGATGAAATGAGTGGCCAAGACTGTGGCCCCTGCCGGAGAGGCTGGATTTAAGTGGGTAAATTGAGTTAAAGCCTTGGTTAGCCAGTTAAGGAACATGGCAGGGTTCTCGTCAGGGGCCTGAATAATTTCCCTGATCTTATCCTAGTTAACGGCCTTATTGGAGGCCGCCCGCATTCCAGCAATAAGGCACTGGACCATGCGGTCGGTCGCAGTGAGCATTTGATTTAGGGTTGAATTTGGACTGGGAGGTTCCATGGTCCCTTTACCTATCAACTCAGGGCACAGAGGAAGGCGTGCCCTCGTCTGTGTGCTGGGTTGTCGTTCAGAAAGGAAGGTAGTTGCTGCAGAAGGGGGACGTCTCCCGATTCCTCGGAACTATGGGGGACACCAGGTGGCTGGAGGGGGTTTCCCTGACACGGCCGAGATTAGGACAGGGCGGCCCGGAGAAGGATCGGGAACCAGGGAACACTCACCACAGCAGGCTTCGAGATATGTCCGGAGAGAGAAAAGTCCCAGTCTGTTTGAGAGGAGGAGAGAGCCTCCGTGCTGGAGCAGGGGATTGGTCACCCCGGGTTTTGGCACCAAATGTAAGGTTTTTGATTGCGAATAGAATGGAGACCGCAAAGGCAAACAGGATCCAAAGAGTGAGCTTTGGTGGGGTTTTTCCCATATTAGGCAAGGGAACATCGTGTCCCTAGGTGATTGGCTGGGGGTGGGGAAAGTCCAGACTATGGTGGGTGGTCCCTGGCTGGAAAGTCACAATGGGAAGTTTCGGTCCCCTGGCTAGGTTTTGATGTACTGGAGATGACGTGGTGGCCACGGCTGCTTTGGCGGGACGATCAGCCATCTTAACCCAGTCTGTGATGTCCGCCATTTTGGGTGCCCCTGTCTCTCAGCCAGCCCAACAGCTATCAAAAGTCAAGGAAACTTAGTAAAGGTATTTTGTGTAATATTTAACCATTTTTCCTGTTTTGTAGTACATATTTATGTCATTTTCTCCAGAATCACTATTTTTGTTTCCCTGACAATGTATTACTTATAAATGATATCAAGAATTTTCAAAGAATTTTTTTTCTAGAATTCCAGAGGGTCAGTTGGAACATAATACTATTTAAATAATGTTTCTACCAGTTTATGTGGTGTAGCCAATAGTTCAAAATAAAGAAGATGTCCATTAGAAATAAAGCATTAATAATTAACCCATCTCATAATTATTTTTACCTAGCTAGGTAATTATTTCTCGTTTTTCTGATTTTGGGTGGATCACTCCTTTTCACAAAGTCATTTGCATCTGGATTTAAAGAATGCTAGAAATCCTGACTCTTATTAGTCTGACAGGTATCTTTTTATCATGCTGATTATCAGTTTATACTGAAAAATCTGTTTCCATGAGTCTACACCCCAGAGAGTTAACAATTATGAGTATGGTAAAAGTCTTCACTGAGACTTTCATTCTTTTCATGTTTCTTCCAGAAGACTCAGTTTTTGCTCTATAGCTTATCAAGGGGGCAGGATGGGAGGGGCTTTAGGCAAATGTAAGAAAAAGCAGAAACTGTCTGTGGATGACAAGATGCAATGGCTTAGGTTAATGTGTAAAGGCCAACAATACTAGAATAGTGGGGGGTGGAATAGCTTTTTTCTGAAGTAACAAATAATCACTTTGCAAGATTTTAGTCAGTGATTATCCAGAAAGGAAAAATACATTTATAGACAGAGTAGGCATTAAATTTCATTTAACTTATCTCGTAAAATATTTTAGGATTGTCACCTGCAAATAAAATGTTCCTTTAAAAAATCATTTTTTTAAAAATAGTTACTGTGCCAATCTTTGTATATGGACAGTTATATGCTTCTGTCCAACCTAAAAGTTACACAATTGCTAAAAATATCTTTATATTTATAGTAATACATTTTACTTAAATGCAATTAACTTAGATTAAACTCCCCTTACTGTTGTATAAGTTTTTTTTCATATGTAGGAAGGGATAAGGAGGATGACTTTTAGAGTAGTTTTGAGCTAATAAAAAATCTGCAGTATGCCAACCAAACATATCTAATTATTTTTTAGTATTCCTCCTTTCATAGGATAAATTAGCAAAACTTTGGGGCTGTCTAGCAACTGTCTGGGAAACCCAAAAAAATTTTATGTAAAAGACATAGTAATAGTCTATAATTCTGAATTTGGGAAATGCCATATTAAAAAAAGTTATCAGAGGAGAAAACATATGAGTGACTACAGAAAAAAGGTTACAGGCAATATTTAAAAGTCAGCATCAAGTAATGAAACTTACTAGAAACTTTTTCAGAGGTAAAGGACTTTTGTTTAAAAAATAGTTCAAGGGTGTGACAAAAGCACAAAATGTTAGGCTCTCAAGAGTGTTTTGGTAATATAAGAAAACTGCTATTTGGGCACTAAATACCTTTTAATTGCTTTTAGTTCAGAGTAAATATACTCATGGATTTGTCAATTTAATAGAAAATAAAAATTCTAGTTTTACTCTTTGGAGATGCCATCTATATTTTATAGAATAAGATTCACAAATCTTTTTCTCATCTTATGAATAAATTCATTTTTATCTAGCTAACTTTATAAAATAAGTTAATACATTTTTATGCTTCTTTCAAATTCATTATTTGCAAATATTAGAAACTAAGACAAAGTCCATTTCCCTTCATACCTTCTACAACCTGTTGTATCCCCTCAAATTTGGCTTTTAATATTTTTGTCACATTCTGGCACAACCAAACAATTTGACTTTAAGACAAAATCAATCTTTTCCCATGATAGACAAATAAACATTTATTACTTTGCATTTATACCTCTTGAAAGATTCATAAACATTATTTTAAATTTCTTTCAAAAAAAACATGTATACCAACATATCTCAATTTTTCATATATATCTTTTCAACCTATTAATTAGTGGTCATTTACAATGTCTAAAAACAAAAAGCAACGCTATTTTAAAACTGTGTTTGTTGACTCAGTATTTATTTTGTTCTCTATAAATGAGTTTCTTAGATATAATTTATATCCAAAAATTATTAATTAAATGAGTAACTCAGTTTAACATTAGTTTAGGAATTAGAAAGTTAAATTATTTAGGCTTTCCATGAGAAAACAAACCCAAGTCTTGCATAAGTTAGAGTAGTATACTAACATTTTAATTCACACTGTAAAATCAGGAAGAAGACATATATCTGTTTTAAAACAGCATCATTAAACCAGTCTAATTTGTCTAAGGATTCCTTTTGATTAGGAATATGGTACTTAAACTTTTCTATTTTTCATACTAAATATTTAGGAACTCTTCCAGTTTTATTTAAAAGTACTGAAGTTTTCTTTTTGTTTTTCACTCTGCTATCAATTTGTGTTTCATTACTTATCTTGTCAACCTGCAAACAAGGCTATTTTTGTGGTAGTTTTCCAATCAGATTGTGGGTTGAGCTGGAAGCACAACTTCAGATTTATTAATACCTTATTTTGGGGCATCAAGCTGTTTCTTACATCTTTACCTGGCTCATTCATTTATTTATGCTTTCCTGTTTTCTTTTGAGAGAAGAGAGAGTAAAGTTATGTGCCCAAACTTTTTAGATTTCTTGCAGAGACCACGAAGTTCTAGGCTAGGCGAGTCAAGAAGCAAGCATTCTCATTCTATTACAAATTCAGGCTTATCTGCTTATCTGAATGGTTTTTCTTTCAGACAAGCCTGAATTCAGATAAGCCTGAACCATTCAAGCAAAATCTTCTCTAAGGTCTCTACCCTTTGCCCTAAAACTAGATAAAAACAATTTCAGATTTTATTCATTATGTGTATTTTGTTCTCTCTCATGGTAAATTTGCCTGTTGGAATTAGATATCCCTATATAATGTGTTCAAATGACAGCTTTTGTGTCATTTGGCCCATTAATCTCTAATAGTGTCCCAAGGGACAGAGAAAGTTGGCTTAGGAGAAAGTTTATAATTGTAAATAAACAGACTATTGTAAAAAGCTATACCTTTCCTTTTGAGGAGGAAAGAAGGCTTTTTAAAATTACACTAAAAGAAACAACAACTTAGGTTTTATAACATTAGTCACAGATTCATAAATGTAGTCAAAGTACAAAAAACTCATTGACTGATGCTTGCAGCTCTGGAGCTCCAGTAGCTGCTCTCTACTCCAGAGGGCACATTGTTTTGTTTTGTTTTGTTTTTTATGATTTTGCATATTTGAGAGAGAGAGAGAGAGAGAGAGAGAGAGAGAGAGAGAGAGAGAATATGAGATTGAGGAGGGTCAGAGGGAGAAGCAGACTCCTTGCCCAGCAGGGAGCCCAATATGGGACTCAGGCCCAGGACTCCAGGATCATGACCCAAGCCGAAGGCAGTCGCTTTACCAACTGAGCCACCCAGGCACCCACAAAAATATTTTTATCTTGATTTGAATCAGAGTGGCATGCAACATGAAAAACAACATAGAGAGTTTCACCAATGGTAAGGCAGCAATAAAATAAATCAGTATTGTATTGAGTGATATAACCAACTTTCCAACCTACTAGTGAAACTACTTATCAGTTTGACTAAATCAAGGTCTCAAGAAAGTTATATCACAAATGAGAGGAGCTAACAGAATCCTCAAGACAAGCATAAAATACAATCAAACACCCTGTCAATGGTTACCTCAGAGGGACCACACAGGCCATTAAAAACTATATTATCAACATGGTTGCCGCCAAAAGAGAAATAGGGTGTACAAAGTTGTGTACAAAGAAAAACCAGCAGGAAAACCAGACTTAAATAAGACACAAAAACCAAACAAATGGTCATAAAAAGAAATAAAATCAACTAGATTAAAACTCTGTTTCCACAAGAGATTCACCCTAGGACTGGAAAAAGGTAAACCTCAAAGAGTCCTTGAGTTGCATTTTACTCAGCTCCAGCTAATGAATACATCTCTAGTAGTTAATACATAAAATCTTAGTAGAATCTATAGAATTGTCAAAAAGATACTCAGAGACAAAGCATCTAGTAAAGAAAAGTTAACTTTCAAGGAAAGTTTATAAGAAATTCCCAAGTTTTAAAAGGTCTGGTTCACTAAATAAAAGAATCCAAGAGGAGGGGAAAACCCCACAAAATTACTAGCATGATTAGCTTGTAGTTAGTCTGCTCCTGGTAGAAAAGATAGCAATTTTCTTACATGGTTGTCATAGCTACAAAGGTTATCACAAATTTTCAGCTATCAACATTGCAAAAGTTGATGATGAAATTGCTTTTATGAGGGAGTCAGTACTTATAAACAAAGGTTAGGGGATTCTTTTATTTTGGGAAAGAGAACTAGGCACAGTGACTCTGTTTTTGTTTGCTTATTTCTCTGTGCAAGTTGTTTTATTCTCTGATTATGATGCATAAACACTGATGCAGCAGAGCAGCATGTTAGTTTTGCTGTCACACATGCTTCTTTTGGTCCTTGGTGGTTGAAAACCCTTTCACAAACACCAAGGTAGTTATTATAACTTACGGGAAAAGACCTAATAATGCAAGAGGAAAAGGCCAAGTTTAAGAGAGGTACTTTGGAGAATGGATTTTTTTAAAAAAGAAATAGTCATATCTTTGTGGACAAACTAATAAAAACTTTGGATTAATGGGATTATAATACTGACGACTAACACAAATTATAAAAAAGACTAGAGAGAGAGGGTAGAACAAAATTAAATTTGTCTAACCTTTCAGTGAGAAATTAATTTGAATGCAAAAGCTGACTTTGTCAGACTCAAGGAAAAATATAGGCAGAATTCCATACTTCGGGGATTTGTATAATACTAAGAGGATTGAGGTTCATTTAGCCCATATCCCTTTGGTGAGCATCTTCCAAACAACCAGGAAGGTTGGTTTTTTTTCCCAGAGACCTGTTAGACCAGCTTTTCTCAAAATGGGAACTGTGATTCATTAGTGGATCCTGACATTGATGAATAGTGAACCAGAAATTTGTTTTTGATGAAGTGGAGTAGAAAATACATTATCTGTGGTCCCCCTCAAGTAAGTATTGAGATTTCTACTTTAGGTAGGATTTAGTAGAAAGACCAGGCTCCCACTGAAACAAATAAATTGCAAAGTTGTATGTTTATAGTTGTTGGAAAATTGTGGGTACAACAAAACCTGCAAGAACTAAATTTCCAGAGAATGAAAAGCTTTCTTGGGTGAGTTGACAATCCTGGCTATTTTATTCCTTGAATTATTCATCAATTATGGTCATACTGACTCTTTTTGGCATAGGGACTCTACGGGTACCAAGAGAAGCCAGGTGAGTTTTTGAAGACCATAGGTGCAGCATACCAGATTTGAATCTAAAGAAGTCTGAAATATACCATGGATATTTGCTGAATGTTGAAGTATAAAAAATCTTGGAGAGCTGGTCTAGAAAGGCAGAATAAAATCTTCATTTTTACAATGCTTAGGAGATAAACTTCTAGAGAGAGGGACTGCACCAAACATTCAAAAGGTCTTTCCCTCAAGTTTTTGCCAGATACTGAACTTGATGTTGTGGGAGACTAAGCTCAAAACTTTTGAAGGACAGAGTTTCAGGGATGAGGACAAAGAGAAAAGCCAAGCTATCAGTCAAAAATTTCAGAAGGCCACACTCAAGAAGGAAACTGGATTGTAAAGTTAAAGTCTCTCCACAATGCTTAGGAGACAGAATCCCACCAGAGACAGAAAGCCAGCTTAAAACACTTGGCCAGTCTTCCTTTCAAGACATTTACCAGATTTTGAAGCTGCATGAGGTAAGGGACTAATGAGCTAAACTAAAACCTTTAAAGGGCAGAACTAATTCTCCCATAGTTTTTTAAGGGCTGGAGGAGAGAGCCCTGCTAAGCTATCAATCAAAAGTCCAGGTAACCCACATCTGAAGAAAAAGGACGAAGAGGTAAACTGAGTCTAACTAAAACCAGAATCCAGCCCCAATCCTATTCAATTCCTGATGGGCTTAAGATGATCAGTCCTTTAAATTATGCATCTTGGGCGCCTAGGTGGCTCAGTGGGTTAAAGCCTCTGCCTTCACCTCAGGTCATGATCTCAGGGTCCTGGGATCGAAGTCTGTGTTGGGCTCTCTACTCAGCCGGGAGCATGCTTCCTCCTCTCTCTCTGCCTGCCTCTCTGCCTACTTGTGTTCTCTCTCTGTCAAATAAATAAAATCTTTTTAAAAAATTATGCATCTAACAGAAGAGAGGAAGAAACTTCACAGGGGAAAATAACATCATTATTAGTCTCATTGGTTCTTTTATTTTTTTAAATGTATTTATTTTAGAGAGAGAGAGCATGGGGGGAGGGGCATAGAGAGACTCTCGGGCAGACTCCTCACCGAGCATAGAACCTGATACAAGGCTTAATTTCATGGCCCTGAGATATATCTATGCATATACATATATGTATGCGTGTATATGTGTGTGTGTGTGTGTGTGTGTGTGTGTTTGTACAAAGATAAAAGAAGAAAAGATGGACAAACTGGGTAAAATGATGGATAATTTTCATAAATTTGGAATCTATAAAAATAATATACATTATGTAATTTAAAAAGACAACAGCTAAAATTGAGAATTCACTGGATAGTTTTTTGGGTGACTTAGAACTGAGAAAAATAATACAGTTAGTGAACTTGAGGACAGATAAATAGAAAATATCCAAAAATGAGGCACAGAGACAAAAAAGAACAGGATGAATAAAACAGAAAAAGGGACATGTGGAATATAGCTAAATAATCAGGGTGTGTTTAATTAGAGTCCCAGAAGGATAAGAATGAAAGAGAAGCAATATCGAAGAGATAATAGTCAAGAAATTTCCAAAATTGATGACTCACATCAGCCCCAACATTAAAGGTCAGTGAACCCCAATACACAGCAAGAATATATAAAAAGGAAGCCATAATTAAACACATTATAGTTGAAATGCTGAAAGACAAAGATAAAATCTTGAAAGCAGCAAGAAAAAACAAGATACATTTGTTTTCTACAAAAGGAACAGTAAGACAGATGACTTATTTTCTGACAAATTGTGGAAGCCAAAAAGAATAAAGACATTTAAAGTGCTAAAAGAAAAAAAAAATCAGTTTATACATAATTAAAATACCCTTTCAAAATCATGGTAAAATAAAGATTTATTCAGAAAAATAAAGCTGGGAGAATTCATCATCAGCTGACCTACACTATAAAAAATATTAAAGGTAGTTCTTTAGACTAAAGGAAAATTAACTCAAATGGCAACATGGGTCTTCAGAAGAAAAGAGCAGTAGAAAAGATAAATATGTGATTACGTTTTTTAGATCTTAAAAAAATTTATTTATTTATTTATTTATTTATTTATTTATTTATTTATTTATTTGAAGAGAGAGAGGGAGAGAGAGCACAAGCAGGGAGAGTGGCAGAGAGAGAAGTAAGCTCTGTGCTCAGTAGGGAGCTCAATGTGGGGTTTGAACCCTGAGATCATGACTTGTGCTGAAGTGAAGGCACATGCTTAATCAACTGAGCCACCCAGGCACCCTGTGATTAAGTTTTTTTAGTTGAATTTCAAAGCAGTGAAAATAAAACATGTTGTGGAGTTTATATGCAGAAGTAAAGTCAAAGAAACAAAAAACAAAAACATTTGCATGAACTGTAAGAAGGAGATAAATGGACATAAAAACCATTGTAAAGGTTTTATTCTTTGGACAATGGTTTAAAAAAAAATGCTAGAGAGGCACCTGGGTGGCTCAGTCAGTTGAACATCCAGCCCTTGGTTTCTGCTCAGGTCATGATCTCATGAGACGTGAGATCAATCTCCATATCCAGCTCTGCCCTCAGCGGGAGGTCTGCTTGAGATTCTCTCTCTCTGTCCCTCCCCCAACTTGTGTGCGTGCTCTCTCTATATAAAATAATAAAATAAATCTTTGAAAATACAAGCTTAATGTAAGCTGTAATAAGACAAGGAAATTGAAACTGAAATCTAGAGGAATGATGATCAAATCATTAAGTATAAGTATAATCAAGGTAACAGTATAAACATCATCTGGGAATTTTTAGAAGTAAAAATTCTTAGTCCTTCCCCAGACCTCTTAAATTATAAACTTTAGAAATAGGTCCCAGAAGTCTATGTTAGAATGGTCCTCTAGGTGATTCTGATGCACACCAACATTTGAGAACCACTGCTCTGGATAATTACCAAAAGAAAGCAAACAGGTATAATTAATAACCTAGTAGAAGAGGTAAAACAGTAATAAAAACACTTGATTAATCCAAAGTAATGAAAGAAGGAATAAAGGAAGAAAGGATAGGACAAATAGAAATATAAACAAAATGAATAAAATACACAGTAAGATTATGAACATAAATCCAACTATAATAGTAATCACATTAAAGGTAAATCAACTAAATGCTCCAATTAAAAGATAAGATTTTCAGATTGTATTCAAGAAACAGAAAGGCACAGATAATTTAAAATGATTAAAAAGATATACCATGTAAACACTACCCCCCAAATGCTTGTGTAATTGTATTACTAATACATACATTTTATTTATTTTTTTTGCATGTGTATAAAAGTACATTTTATTTATTTTTATTTTTTTTATTGTTACTAAAATTTTTTTTCCAGTGTTTCAAGATTCATTCCCCATTCCCCACACCCAGTGCTCCACGCTTTAGGTGTCCCCAGTACCCACCACCAGGCTCTCCCATCCCTCCACCCCCCTCCCTCCAAGTCCCTCAGTTTGTTTCTGTGTTCAAAGTCTCTGTAGTTTCATTTCCCTCCCTAGATTACCCTAGTTCCCATTTGCTTTCCTTCTCCCACTGTCCTCCAGTTTGCCCCTCATGCACCGCAAGTAAGTGAAACCATGCGATACTTGCCTTTCTCTTCTTGGCTTATTTCACTCAGCATAATCTCTTCCAGTCCAGTCCATGTTGCTACAAAAGTTGGATATTTATCCTTTCTGACGGAGGCATAGTATTCCGTTGTATATATGTACCATATCTTCTTTATCCATTCATCTGTTGATGGGCACCTTGGCTCTTTCCACAGTTTGGCGATTGTGGCCATTGCTGCGATGAACATTGGGGTGCATATGGCCCTTCTTTTCACTACATCCATATCTTTGGGGTAAATGCCCAGTAGTGCAATTGCAGGGTCATAGGGTAGCTCTATCTTTAATTTTTTAAGGAATCTCCACA
>PITA01021593.1:0-32329 GCA_004023965.1 Spilogale gracilis
GCAGGAAGCGGCCCTCCGGATGCCCAATTGAGCACAGGGTCAGCGCTGGGCGGCCTTTGAAGGCGGAAGGCAGGGGTGGGGGGTGGGGTGGCCCATAGTCAAGGACGTGGGGTTCTCTGCCAGTCATATCCTGTGCATATATGCATATCTAGCCCAGGCACTTTCATTCCTAAATCTCTTTACGTGAGGCTTTTGGCAGAAGTCCTCAGGCTTCTCTGCCCAAAGCCTTCCTATTGGAGTGGCTGGGAGGGAAAATTTGGTAAAATTTGACACTTTCCCCTTTTCCGACTCAGTACCCCAATCTCCCTAAAACTGCTGGAACCGTTTGTTTGAAACTTCGTCAACAGTAAGACAACCCAACCGCCACCTCCCGCTGATCCACCTGGCTCTCCACCAGTGTTGCCTGTAAATCTGTAACCGCCCCCACTCCCGGAGGGTAGGCAGAGACAGAACAAAGAGGAAGTCCACCCCAGACTGTAGGTGGCCGGTTTAATAAACAAGGGAACTTACAAGGATTGTGTGTGCCAGCGGCAGCCGCAAGAACAGTGGATCTCCACACTCAGCCACCGACTCTTAGCAGTTCCCACAGAATAGAGGTCATACATGAGTCCAGCCAGGAGCGGAGCACCTTACTCTTCAGACGTTGTGTCCGGGCTGACCCTCAAGGCTGTGGAAACTTCCGGGCGGAAGTACGGTTCAAGGAGGGGCGGTGAGGGACCCGGATGGCCCGAGCCTGCTTGCGAGTCGTCCTCCAATCACTCTGACGGGCAGTACCCGTTCCTTTCAGAAAATGGAACGGAGGAGACAATGCTTTCTCCAGTTTAGGCTCTTGCTTCTGCCATCGCAGTAAGTTATTAAAAGCTTCACTGCTACTTTCCTTTTGGGTTTGTCATTTTAACTACTGTGACGCCGGGCAGCTCAAGCTCTCTCCCCGCTCCTTCGAGCTCCTCACACGGCCTGCCTTCCTCTCGCTCTGGTCACTCAGCCTGGATGCCCTATCGGGCTTCCGCTTGTCCGCCGGACATGTGAACATCAATGCCCAGACGACTTTAACCTTGCTCTCTTTTTTTCTAATGTTCTTTCCACTTCTCAGTTACTGCCCCAAATGGCCATTTTATTTTTAAGTTTTGATTTTTAAAAATAGGTTCCGTGCCTTATGTAGAACTGAAACTCACGACTCTGAGGTCCGGAGTCCTGTGTCCTATGCCGCAAGCCAGCCAGGCCCCTCCCTCAGATGGCCATTTAAAAATTCATCTTTTCTGCAAAACTGCCTCCTCTTTAGTTCTCCCCTCACTTAGGTGGGTGACTGAGAACTCAGTCCTAATATATTTTAAATGATAAAATGAAAAATTTATCATTAAAATATTTCAGTTATAATATTATAGATGCAACTTGGCTACATTATGGTAGATCTGGAAAGGAAGAGAGAAAATTAATAATCTGTAATCTTATTGCCATCAGGCAAACTTTATTATCATTTGGGCATATATCTTTTTTTTCCCTAAAGATTTTATTTATTTATTTGAGAGAGATAGCGAGAGAGAGCACAAGGTGGCATAGCAGCAGGCAGAGGGAGGAGAAGCAGGCTCTCTGTTAAGCAGGGAGCCAGATGTGGGCCTGAATCCCAGGACCTCGGAATCTGGACCCCAACTGAAGGCAGCCGCTTAACCAATTGAGCCACCCAGGCTCCCCATTTGGTCGTTTATCATGAAGACATTTTTCATTACTATTTCTAAACAGTAAAATAGTAGTTACAAGGTAACTCCCAAGTTTTTGTTCTTCTCACATCCAACATCATGTAGTTCACATATCTTAATGTTGATTTAAGGTTTTTAAAACCATTGTTTTAATGACATAATAATTTATAGTGAACTAACATAATTTGCTAAGCTATCTTGCAAACATTTGTTTGAAATGCTACTATTTCAGTTATATCAATGTGCTAACATGGGAGAGGCAATAGTGATGAGCCTATATACCATGTATAAGTCAGGACCAGAGCTCAGGGTACTGCTTTGAAGAATTGGGAACCCCACAAATTATTATAAATATGAAGGAGGAAAAATGAAAATGTGAAGCCTATAATATTATGTGGGAACATAGGGCTATTATGATATATCCTTCAAATTCTTGGATTTATAACTAGACCAGGAGTGTTTTCAGATTTTTCTTTCTCTTTTTGGAGATTTACATTGTGATTAAACTTTCCTTCTCTATTAGACTGTATAGATCCTGTAAGAAAGTCCCTGAGAATTGCATCTCAATGTTGCAAAATTGATTACCAGTCCCTCTTATTTATTCTTATCCTCCAATGCTAGTCTTCCACATAAATACTGAGAGATGGCTCAGGAAGAAACAAAAACAGTTACTTGGTTGGTGAAAGTCCCCTTTAAAAAGTTCCTTTTGTGCTGGGATCAGAACTACCTTAAGGAAGAACTATTAAGGGGCAAGAAATTTTGTCTCACAAGCCATAAAAAACCAGGAAGTGAGGGAAAAATGCTTTATTGTAAATGATACAGCATAATACCTACAAAATAAAATATCATCTTACTATTTCAGAAGAGGTAGGAAAAAATAGGAAAAACTTTAACAGTTGTTCAGGAAATGTCTCTCTGTCCCCTTACTATTTAATCCCGTGCATACTGCAGTTTTCTGGCCTGTGAGCATTTACTGTATTAAGACAACTTGGTGCACCTGGCTGGATCAGTGGGAGGAGCATGTGACTCTTGATCTCAGCGTCGTTGGTTTGACCCCCCATGTTGGGTGTATCTATTATTAAAAAAATAAATAAACCTTAAAAAAAAAAAAGACAGCTCATCATATGGTAAAGGTCATGTGTTTTTAAATTGTGAAAGTTATTACATAAAAATGGTGACCAGGAGAACACAAAAGAAGTGGACACAGGCTATAGTAGGAGAGGTTTAGATTAGCTATAATAATTTTTATTTTCCCCCCTAAAAGTGCCTGTTAATATAGACACAGAAAGGCTATGAAATGCAATTCTTCACAAAGGTCAGTACGTCTAGGATATATGTCCATCTGTCTGGGATGGTACAGAAATCCTTCTACCTAAAAGCAAGATACCAGTCAACATTATTCTTTAAAACATAGTAGCTATTGGGGCGCCTGGGTTGCTCAGTGGTTAAGCCTCTGCCTTCAACTCAGATCATGATCCCAGAGTGCAGGGATCGAGCCCTGCATTAGGGCTGCCTGCTCTGCAGGAATCCTGTTTCTCCCTCTCTCACTCCCACTGCTTGTGTTCCCTCTCTGGCTGTGTTTCTCTCTGTCAAATATATAAAATCGTAAAAAACAAAAACAAAAGCAAAAAACAGAAAAAAAAACCCCATAGTAGCTACTAGTTTATTAATCTCTCCTTGAAAAGCAAACAGATAAAAACAGTAGAGTTTTGTCAGAGTTTTGTTGAGATACCTAACCAGTGAAACATTATAAGGAAATGAGGACAAGCTTTATTCTGTATATGACTTTATAACATGTCCATGCTTTCTAATTAGGTATTTTTTTAATAGTAGTTGGGAGAATTGTACAAATGTCAAGCAAATACAAGTAAGATTGTGTCTTATTAGTAGTCTATGGAGAAGTAGGCTTTACTGTTACTGCCTTGAATGTTAGATGTTTCTTAATTTAATGTGTAACCTTTTTTTTTTCTCATTTTCTTATTATGGTCTCCTACCTCTCCTATTTGTTATTTACAAACATTAACTTTACTCAAACATTCAGAACTCAATAGCTTGAGCTACTTTCACTAAAACTCTCTTAGGCAATAGGGTAAGTTATCAAATGATTCAAGTAGGTAATCTGGACAATATATATTTGATCTGTGCATTCCAGTAAAGAATCATTGGCTTAGTTGAGCTTTTGTTTTGATTTGACAGCTTGTCAAAGTTTCACACTTTTCACTTTTTTTAGTCAAAATACCATTTAAGGTCCATAAAATGAAAAAGCAAAAATTATGCACAAAACATTCCATGTGCAATAATAAAGATAATAATACTGATATTAATTAGTGCGTGAGACCCACTCATCATTATGAATACCATTTCCAATTAAATAAAATTTAAAAATGAAGCAAAATTGAGAGGAATCTTGTTTAATTTTCAGCTGTAAGAAACCTGTTTAGTATGCATCTTTTTAAATTTAAATTTTATTTTTTAATATAAATTAGCCTACACATAGTACATCATTAGTTTCAGATGTAGTGTTCAACAATTTGTTAGTTGTGTAACCTCTTAACCATAATCCTCCAATGGAGTAGTGAAGTGAGAATCTAGGCCAAAGTGCATACATGTAGGAGGTGTATGCAAGAGCCCCAGGGGAGAGTGCAGAGATAGGGCTTGACACTAGCTGAACAGTGCATTTTCCATTCATGGTCCTTAGAATGGGTTGTGGGGGGAGGAAGTAAACTATTGCCTTCTCTTTCCCCAACACTTTCTTCTTCTTCTTCTTTTTTTTTTTTTAAAGATTTTATTTATTTGACAGAGAGAAACACAGCCAGAGAGGGAACACAAGCAGGGGGAGTGAGAGAGGGAGAAGCAGGCTTCCCAGCGAGCAGGGAGCCCTATGCAGGGCTGGATCCTGGTAGGAATCCCGAGCCGAGCCGAAGGCAGTCGCTTAACCAACTGAGCCACCCAGGTGCCCCTCCCCAACACTTTCTTTCCTGTTTGATTCCTATGGTTACCTTTATTGCTGTCACTTCCCAATAGTGATTGCTGAATATTCACTGTTGCTCTATAAGGCAGGTTAGTGTGATAATAACTGGCTCATATTTTCTAGCAGCAAAAAAAACAGGATTTGAAGCTTACTAAAGCATCTTTTGCCAGTACATCTTTGGTCAAACTAAACTTCCTAATGCTTTCTCATCTAAAAAATGAGGGAACAATGCATACCACATAGAATTACTACAGTATTTAAGTGAGTTAAAATGCCTTAAATGTCTAATTTAGTGTGAGCAACTGTTAGGTGTAAGATGATGCTGGTTCCCTTCTCCCTGAAGGGTATCAGTGCCCGTTCTTTTGAAGACAAAGTGCCATTTTTCTCCCTTGCAAAGTCTTTCCATTTTATCAATCTAGTCACCTGGGATGCCTTCTCTCCTCCATTTTCAGGTCCTTTAATTTCATGCCTGAACTATTTCAATAGTCTCTTAACTTGTCTCTGATCTCCAGGTCCTGCGTTCACTGTTGCCAAACTAATCTCTCTAAAGTGTCATTCTGACCCAGTCATTCTGCTGCTTTAAAATATTTAAAGAATTTCTAACAGACACAAGGAACATTCAAAACTGCTTGCTGACATGGCAGACCAGTCCTCACTCGAATATGAACTACCTAGCATTTGTTTCTTCGTGTCTGTTAAATTCCAGATGCTTTGCATTCATTTTCTCTAGTCCATACAACAGTACAGCAAGACAGGCATTATTATTCCCATTTTACAAATAGGAAAAGGAGAATCAGATATGTTTAAGGACTGGCTAAAATTCAACAGCTACAATGTAGAGGAGTCTGAACTCCCATCTGGTTTTATTTCCCTGTAGTCACGACACACTACTTCCCAGACAGTTTTACCCTCACCATATACTGTCTGTATACCTATATTTCACATATTTCCAATTAATTTGATTACATGTTGACATCCACTATGAGCTATGGGCTCTTAGCATAAAGCGACTATGTCTTTTTCTTCTCGGTATCTCTTAGCACCTGTCCCGCATAAAGGGGACACTCGGGAAAGAATATATGTTGATAAACAGATAAATTAATTAGAGACAAAAATAAGGAAGGAGTATCCTAAGGTGGGATTTCAGAAAAGGGGCAACCTGAGTGCTTTGAAATGAGGAAGACACTAAAAGGTGTGAAAGTAGTATGTGAAAATCAGATGGGAGACTAAAGATAAAAAACTGCCCCACATTTCAGGTATACCTTATTTTTCTTTTACTTTCATGGCAATGGTTTATAATACAGTGACTTAGGCTTTTGTCCCCATGTAAAACAACTGTACCCTTTTTGGTTACATAAATTAGGAATTTTACTTTTCCTCATTTTGTATTATATACTTAGTAATCATTGTGAAATGAATTAGTTTTCATTCTCGGTGGACTTTATATGAATCTGTGACTTTATTACTTAAACAGTAGTGTTGCCTATGGAAACACAAATTAGTTTTTAGTACCCAGTTATGCCACTCAGGTCTAATTCTGACTGTATACAGCATAGTCTCATTCAAGGTTTGGTATTTAAATTTCTTTGTGCCTATGTGTATATGTGTATGTGTGTGTGTGTGTGTGTGTGTGTGTGTGTGTGTTGTGTGTGTATTGTGTGTGTGTGTACGATATCAGTTCCGCTTGGATGGCTAAGATATGATGAGTTCATTCATTTCTGTATTTAGGATTTACAGATGTGTTTATTAAGTGTTTATTAAGAATAATTTCATATTAAGGAGTAAGTAAATGAAAAATAAAGTTTAAGCAAATGATTTTAATCAGTCTGGTGACTCAAATTTGAAAAAAAAAATAGCTAATCCCAAAGGGAACACTAATCAAAGGTAAACTTGCTTTAGGGCATTAAAAATATGCGATGAAAGCGGCCCCCCAACACACACACAGTGTTAGTAAACACAGTAATAGTGTTTCAACAGTTTCTTTGCAGATGCCTATATTTTTCCGTTTTTCAAGGATTTGAGTTTCACTTGCAATAGAAAATTGTCAATAAACCCTCTTACCATTCTTTGCAGTTCAGCAGCACAATGATTAGTGGAATAAGTAAGGCACACAGCCACTCTTAGAAAACTAATCCATATTTTAATATTAGTTAAGGAGAAAAATGTCAGCATTAACCTTAACTGAAAAACGATTCCCTGGCCTTGTTGACATATTTGATGATAAATAAGGGACAAAGACACAAATGTAAAACGTTTCAGCCAATGAAAGAAATAGCAATACTGGAAGTAAAGAGAGATTGCATGTTATTGGGACCTAGTAATTCATTCTCAGTCCCCGGAGTTTAGATTATCGATTATTTTATATCAGAGCAATTGAATGACTAAGGTAAAAGCACCATGAAACAGTAATGGTTATTTATTGTGATTGTAAAAATGATTTTATTTATTTTATTAGGCAAGTTTCCATTTCTTTATGTAGTACATAAAGGTAGTACATGTCTGCATTGCTATATAATTGGTTTCAGCTGCTAGCCATCTGACAAAGTAATTATTATATGTCTGTGTTGTGGTCCTAGGAGAGGTTCCAATATCTACCAAATTTAGTGTGAAGCAGTTCTACTAGGTAGTAAGAGAATATCTTTATGCTTCCTTTATGCAAGAAATAGGAGCAATACTGTGGGCATAGTGAAATTTATCTTTTCATTTAAAATATTTTTATTTTCGGGCGCCTGGATGGCACAGTGGGTTAAAACCTCTGCCTTCAGCTCAGGTCATGATCTCAAGGACTTGGGATCAAGGCCCACGTTGGGCTCTCTGCTCAGCAGGGAGCCTGCTTCCTCCTCTCTCTTCCTGCCTCTCTGCCTGCTTATGATCTCTCTCTGTCAAATAAATAAATAAAATCTTTAAAAATATATATATATTTTATTTTCTCTCTCCAAAAAGATAGATAACACTTAAGAAGTATTTAAAAATTGGAAGCTAAGATGATGATCTTCTTTAAAATTTTAAGTTTTTATTTAAATTCCAGTTAACATATAGTGTAATATTAGTTTCAGGTGTACAATATAGTGATTCAACACTTCCATACAATGCCTTAAATCACAAGTGTGCTCCTTAGACTATATCACCTATTTAATACAAATATATTGTTTTGTTACTGGTTTCATATTTTGTGGTGGAAGAATTTGGTTCCTATTTGTGGTTCCTATTCTCAATACGGTTGTGAGATGTGTATGGGTATGTGTTTCAAAAAGGAAACAGTGTTTCTAAATATAACAAATTACGGTTGCCAAGTAAAAGAAATAAGGAAAATCATTACCAGACAACACTAGGAAAATAAAAATACCACATATAACTTAGGATAACCATATGATTTATCAAATGCAGACACTCTTGAGAGTCAAAGGAGATTTTATTAATATTAGGTTAAGCTACATGAAAGTTGTTATATTTATATGTCAGAATGCTCAAATATTGACAGTTTTAGTGTGTTCAACCTGTTGTGACTAGGGGACAAAAGGAGAAAACAGAGAATGTCCTAAGCAAACTGGGATATGCTTATACCTTACATTTCCTCCTAAAATGTTTGAATTCCCAAAGCAGGGCACAGCTTGTATCAGGTACACAGTCATACTAGGCTTAGTGTTATGATTTGATTGCCTACTGTGTGCCCACATTTCATACTTTTATATAGTACCACCTCTAGGTTAAAGCAAATAATCTTTTTTTGCTTGTGGGCTGTGTCTCTTTTTGCATGCCTGTTTCTTCTTTTAACATCCCCCTTGCTCTCCCTGTACCCATCCACAGTATACATTCTCCCTGGTTCAGCCTTCATACATTCTGCATTAAAATATGTGCCCAGGTCACCTCAGTGGCTCAGTCGTTAAGCATCTGCCTTCCACTCAAGTCATGATCCCAGAGTCCCGGGATTGAGCCCTGCATCAGTCTCCCTGCTTGGCGGGAAGCCTGCTTCTCCCTCTCTCACTCCCACTGCTTATATTCCCTCTCTAGCTGTGTTTCTGTCTGTCAAATAAATAAATAAAATCTTAAAATAATAATAAAAACCTTACGTGCCCACTTGCTACAGGAACTGGCTAAGTGATTGCCTATACAATTTATTAAGGTAGGTTATACTGTAATACAATGAATAATTCAAACGTAGATGACAATTCTATGTAGATGACAAATTATCCTATTAATAGAACTCTTGAATAGCCTACAGCAAAGTAGTGGTGAGCCCAATGATATTGAACACTGGGTAAGCTTATTGATGAAAGCATTTTTCCCCTATCTTCATACTAAATCTTACAGACATTTGACTACCAATATATAATCAGAGGTTTCTGATTGTTTCATATTCTTAATAGTATGGTACACAGAACTGTTATATTTCATCCAACTTAATAATAAGAGATTCTAAACTCTCATATCACATCAGAATGTTGCTTTAATATCATCAAAAATAGGGCTGTTCATAGTTATTTAATATTTTGGGTAACTAATCATATTTTTCTTTCGCTATCTTACTGTGGATGATTTCTGTATCTTAAAAATAATTCCCCAGTGGAACTTCTTGAAGATGTAAGCCAGAAAAATGTAGTTCCGAAAGTACCAAATAAGATGATATATTAGTTTACTAGGGCTGGTGTAACAAAGTACCATAAACAGAGTGGCTTAAACAACAGAAATTTATTTTTTCGTAATTCTGGAGACCAGGAGTCTGACACAAGGTTTTGGCACTGCTGGTTTTTGTGAAACTTCTCTCTTTGGCTTGTAGATGGCTGTCTTCTCCCTTTATCTTTACATGGTTTTCCCTCTGTCTGTCAGTGTCTTAATTTCCTCTTATAGGATACCAGTCATATTGTATTAAGGCCTACCCTAATGACTTTATTTTAACTTACTTCTTTGAAGACCATATCTCCCATCACAGTCACATTCTGAGAAACAACCGGTGGTTAGGATTTCAGCATATGAATTTAGTGGGGAGGGGACACAACACAATTCAGCTCAAAATCCGTGGTATCCAGTCTTAACTATTCTTTCCCAAAATTTGGTTTGAAAATCCATCACATTTTATTTCCAAACCTAGTTTCCAGAAATGGATAAACCCTTTCTGAAATATTAATAGGCAGGATTATTTTCAGGCAGAAAGCACCACCAACCAATTCTCTGTTCATGAAGTAGACAATGTAACTAAGTCATTTCAAGATCTATTTTGATACAAAATAGAAATGTTACTACAAAAAAGTTATAGCACGGCTTGTGCTTACTCTCTCTAGCCTTCTATCTCAAATAAATAAATAAAATATTTTTTAAAAAATTAAAATGAGCTATAACATAGGCCTTCAGAGAATCTGGCTCGGCATGTACAAAAATAATACCCTATAATATAGAAAATGTAAATATATTATATTCTTTCTCCCCTGAAAAGCAGAAAGTGTTGCCTATTTTTATGTTTAAAATATGAAAGGAGAAAATCCAAGGTCAGGACAGTGATATACTGATCACCAATAAGGAAATTAAGTACAGTGAAATTACAATTTGACAACATCAGCCAAGATCACAAGTAAAAGTATAAGTCCTCTCTAGTGTTCACAATCACACAAATTCTCCTGGAGGTGATATGACCAATACTTAGAGAAATAGTCATTTATGTATATTAATTAATGAATAGCTGGGTCTATAAGAGGAGCTTTCCCTGTCATGTCACATTCTTAACAGGTTAAAGAGTTGAGAAAAAGGTACCTAGAATGCAGTGATTACTGCCTGCAACCACTTCTGAGGATCAAGATGAAATTCCATGCCAAGAAAATGTAACGTGAAGCACTTCATGTCATCTTTCCCTTTGCCTTTACTCTGGAAAATTTATCCTATAATTGCTACAGAGCTGTAAGAGGATGTTGGTCAGAAAGGAAAACATTGTTTGAGTTAGAATCTAAAATTTGAGTATTGTGTTGTCTAGAAAAAACACTGCCAAGGGAAAGATTATGGTTTTCTTATGTTTTTCTTGCAGTTATCATCCAACATGTAATTTTTATTTATAAACATTTGAAGTCTGCCTTTACAGGCAGTTGCAGTTACTTAATGTTGGAAATTACACATAATATGGGCTAAGTTGTGTCTAAATAACTCACTGAAATAAGTTCTTTGTTTGCATGATGCTCTACAATGCAGTTTTACATAAGGCTCCTTTTTTGTTTTTTGGAGTTTTTTGTTTGGTTTCAGTTTACTGCTGTCAAGACACATGGGGATTTCAAAACAAAAAACTTATGAGACAAAAAAAATGTGTAGCTTACTTCAGCAGAGCAAACAGAACTTCTAACAGTTGATAAAAATGCATTCATCCCCTTAAAATGTGTTTTCAAAACAAAGCTTTTGCCTTTAATGCCTACTAAACCAAATAAAGATAATTCAATCTTTTTTTGAAAAGATTTGAAAAATTCTAGAAAAATGCTTTAACTTACTTGTGTGTATATTCCTGAAGGGCAGAAGATAATCTCTTATCTCTGAATTCATAGTCTAAGAGAGGTAGAATATCGGGAGTGTTTAATGTTTGTTAATTTACTTCAGTGCTGTGTTAAGTATAATAAAATTTAGGGGCAGTTGGTTAAGTGGCTGTCTTTGGCTCAGGTCATGATACCTGGGTCCTGGAATGGAGCCCTGCATCAGGCTCTCTGCTCAGTGAAGAACCTATTATCCCTCTCCCTGTGCCCCTCCCCCTGCTCATTCATGTGTGCACTCTCTCTCTCTCTCTCAAATAAATAAATCTTCTAAGAAGTAATAAAATTTAATTCAATTAGATTTACACCTCAGTGCACATAATCTGATATGCATAGTAAAAGATTTAATAATAGTTAAATTTCTCAAAAGTAGCAAATGTGAAGCAATCCATACACTATTATTAACATTTTATTAAGAGTACTTCACAGAGATCAACGAATTAGACACTAGAGATACAGTAGAATGCATCAACGAAACTAGAAGCTGGTTCTTTGAAAGAATTAATAAGATCGGGGCGCCTGGGTGGCTCAGTTGGTTAAGCAAGCAACTGCCTTCCGCTCAGGTCATGATCCCGGAGACCCAGGATCGAGCCCCACATTGGGCTGCCTGCTCGGTGGGAAGCCTGCTTCTCCCTCTCTCACTCCCCCTTCTTATGTTCCCTCTCTGGCTGTGTTTCTCTCTGTCAAATAAATAAAATCTTTAAAAAAAAAAAAAGAATTAATAAGATCGATAAACCATTGACCAAACTAATCCAAAAGAAAAGGGAGAAGACCCAAATTAATAAAATTATGAATGAAAGGGGAGAGATCATGACTAACACCAAGGAAACAGAAACAATCATCAGAAATTACTATCAACAATTATATGCCAATAAGTTTAACAACCTAGAAGGTATAGATGCATTTCTGGAAACCTATAAACTTCCAAGATGAAAAAGGAAGAAGTTGACAATCTGAATAGACCAATATCTAGTAACGAGATTGAAGCAGTGATCAAAAACCTCCCAAAAACCAAAAGCCCAGGACCTGATGGATTTCCTGGGTAATTCTACCAAACATTCAAGAAGAAATAACACCTATGCTCCTGAAACTGTTTCAAAAAATAGCAACAGAAGGGAAACTTCTAGACTCTTTCTGCGAAGCCAGCATTACTTTAATCCCCAAAGCAGACAAAGACCCCATCAAAAGGGGAACTTCAGACCAATATATCTGATGAATATGGATGCCAAGATTCCTAACAAGACTCTTGCTAATAGGATCCACCAGTACATTAAAAAGATTATCCACCATGACCAGGTGGGGCTTATCCCTGGAATGCAAGGGTGGCTCAACATTTGCAAATCAATCAACATGATAGAACAAATCAGTGAGAGAAGAGAGAAGAACCATATGGTCCTTTCAATTGATGAAGAAAAAGCATTTGACAAAATGTAACATCCGTTCCTGACTAAAACTCTTCAGAGTATAGGGATAGAGGGAACATTCCTCAACCTCATATAATTTGTCTATGAAAAACCCACAGTGAATATGATTCTTAATGGGGAAAAACTGACAAGACAGGGATGCCCATTCTCACCACTATTGTTCAACATAATGATAGAAGGCCAAGCAACAGCAATCGGACAACAAAAAGAAATAAGAGGTATTCAGACTGGCAAAGAAGTAGTCAAACATTCTCTCTTTGCAGATGACATGATACTCTATATGGAAAACCCAAAGAACTCTACCCCCAAACTACTAGAACTCATATAACAATTCAGTAATGTGGCAGGATACAAAATCAATGCACAGAAATCAGTTGCACTCTTATACACTAACAATGAAAATATAGAAAGGGAAATCAGCATCAATTCCATTTACTATAGCACCAAAAACCATAAGATACCTAGGAATAAACCTAACCAAAGATGTTAAGGATCTGTACTTGAGGAACTACAGAACACTCATGAAAGAATTGAAGAAGACACAAAAAGATGCCTGAGCATTTCATGCTCATGGATCAGAAGAATAAACATTGTTAAAATGTCTATACTTCCCAGAGCAATCTATACTTTCAGTACCATCCCAATCTTTTTTAAAATGCTAGAACAAACAATCCTAAAATTTATATGGAAACAAAAAAGACCCCGAACTGCTAAGGAATTGTTGAAAAAGAAAAACAAAGCTGGGGGCATCACATTACCTGATTTCAAGCTTTATTACAAAGCTGTGATCACCAACACAGCATGGTACTGGCACAAAAACAGACAAATAGACCAATGGAACAGAGTAGAGAGTCCAGATATGGACCCACAAATCTATGTTGAAATCATCTTCACAAAGCAGGAAAAAGTATCCAGTGTAGACAGTCTCTTTAATAAACGGTGCTGGGAAAATTGGACAGCTGCATATAGAAGAATGAAATTAGACCATTCTCTTATGCCACACACAAAACTCAAAATGGATGAAAGACCTCAAAGTGATACAGGAATCTATCAAAATCCTAGAGGAGAACATAGGCAGTTACCTCTTTGACATCGGCCACAGCAACTTCTTTCAAGATATGTCTCCAAAGGCAAAGGAAACAAAAGTGAAAATGAACTTTTGGTTCTTCATCAAAATAAAAAGCTTCTGCACAGCAAGAAACAGTCAGCAAAACAAAGAGGCAACCCACGGAATGGGAGAGGATATTTGCAATTGACACTGCATACAAGGGGCTTATATTCAAGATCTATACAGAACTCCTCAAACTCACCACACCAAAAAATGGGCAGGAGACATGAAGAGGCACTTCTCCATAGAAGACATACAAATGGCTAACAGACATGAAAAAATGTTCATCATCATTAGCCATCAGGGAAATTCAAATCAAAACCACATTGAGATACCACCTTACATGAGTCAGAATGGCCAAAATTAACAAGACAGGAAACAAGTTTTGGAAAGGCTGTGGAGAAAGGGGAAACCTCTTACACTGTTGATGAGAATGCAAGTTGGTGCAGCCCCTATGGAAAACTGTGTGGAGATTCCTTAAAAATTAAAACTAGAGCTACTTATGACCCTGCAATTGCACTACTGGGTATTTACCCCAAAGATACAGATGTAGTGAAAAGAAGGGCCATATGTACCCCAATGTTCATTGTAGCAATGACCACAATTGCCAAACTGTGGAAAGAGCCAAGGTGCTCTTCAACAGATGAATGGATAAAGAAGACATGGTACTTATATACAATGGAATATTATGCCTCAGAAAGAATGAATACCCAACTTTTGTAGCAACATGGACTGGATTGGAGGAGATTATGCTGAGTGAAATGAGCCAGGCAGAGAAAGTCAAGTATCATATGGTTTCACTAACTTGTGGAGCATAAGGACTAATATAGAGGATAGTAGGAGAACGAAAGGAAATGGGAAGTGGGGTAAATTGGAGAGGCAGACGAAATATAAGAGAGTGTGGACCCAGAAACAAACTGAGGGTTTGAGGGGAGGGCGTGGGGGATGGGTGAGCCTGGTGGTGGGTATTGAGGGCACGTATTGCATGGAGCACTGGATGTGGGGCATAAACAATGAATCTTGGAACACTGAAAAAAATAAAGAGTGCTTCAGTTATAAATCAATAATAAATGGCATAACCTGACAGATTAAAATTACAAGAAAAGATCGTCAATATTTCACTATTCAAATTTAAGACACAATAATCTATTTCCTATAAAAATGATTGAAAGGCCATTTTGTTATGTGTAACAGCACTTGATTGAAAACATTTCCTGTTGTTCGTTCTTTGATTAATCCTACCATCTGGAGAGAAGCAGTTACAAATGACCTTCGTAATTAACAGATAACCCAAATACAGAAAATACTTAACATTTAAGTACCGAAATCTCTTGATTTCTATTGTTGTTTCAGTAACTAGCATAGTAAGATTATTGATAGAACACACACATGTAATATTGATAAAACAGATTCCCAAGCCCTAGAAAACAAGAAAAATAATTAGGGATCAGTTAATACATTATCTCCTTTTGAATCTTTTTCTTGTTTATTGATTCTGAGGACAATAACCACAAATCTTTTTGATTTATTTCTTTATACTTTGGGTTTTGTTTTTAATTCTGTGTTGGTGTTTTAAGAGAATATGTAGCAACAGATGGATTATTAATTCATGCTTTCATTACATATTTATTAAAAACTTATCATATACTATTTTAGGTACCACATAAGTACATGTACACACACACAATTTTACTTATTGTTTTAAGTCCATTTATTAGTGGCTTGACACCTACCTATGTCTGTACTACTTTGGTAACACACAAGACCATAAATTTCTGTAGAGAAGGAAAAGGGTTTTCTTTATTTTTTTGGTAGTTACTCTTGAACATATGGCAGATGCTCAAGATTATCATTAAAGATGATATTAAGTTTGAATTAACACCAGGGAAGCAGAAATAGCTGAATCCCTTAACTCACTTATTCCTTCTCTCAGTGTGCCTGAAAAAAATATATTCATAGGTAATAAGGCAAAACATTATTACCTATAAGGGCTTTGGTCTCAAGATATGATAGACCAAGCCAGATGCCCTTTAATACTTCTTACCCTAAACTAAGTGGACCTAAAGAGTCAAGGCTCAAAGTAAGACATGTGCCATTCTTTCAGTTTTTACACCAAAATCCAGATGTGAATCTGAAGTCATAGGTCTCTGTGGAGACCGAAGAGCAGCCACACAGAGGAAAGAACTGAAGCAAAAGAGTGAGTGCTGGATATAGGGCAAAGATGGCACCTAATTCCAAGAGTGGAGTTCCTGTAGGCTGCCTGAGTTAGCTTTTCAAAACCAGTAAGATGAACAGAAATCAAGTGAACTTTCTCCTTCAGAAGAATTTGCATACGAAAAGTGAAAAATCCATAAAGGACCATTATGACCTTTAAATAATCTCAGTGACCACAACCACTAGCATAGTAGCCAATAATAACCTTAAATATTACCATTCCATAGCTGCTAACTCTTCCTTGAAGAGCAAGAATTCTGAAGGCTCCAGTATAGACTGCTTGATTGAAATAGCAAGGGATTGAAGAGGAGTCTTGAAATTATCCTTCCTAAGGTCCAGCACTTAGAAAATTCATAGTATAAGGAGAAGAGATAGCCTACACTATCAACTACTCCACTTTCTTTATAGTCCCTTATAGATCTATGACTTTTAAAAATGTGTACCTCAGATCTAATTCTTTTATCCTTCAAGCTTTATTGCTTGGATATACTATAATAATTTAACATTTCCATGTGTATTCTCTATGCCTGGCTCAGTTTGCCAGGTTCCACTCATTTATCTTGGAAGAGTTTGGAAAATTATTCAGAATTTCTCATACTCTCTCGGCAGGATAAATAAAATAAAATGAATAAAATGAGATAAAATAATAAAATAAAAATATATGAGAGTGCTTTTTATAAAGTTAAAAAATGGAGGATCAAACCTTTCAATATATGAATAAAATACACCAAAGTACATACCTGAAACTATATCAGTCACTTATAATTTCATGCTCCCTTTAGTTTCCCTTTTTCTAACTTTTCTGGTTTAAGATTACAAATTAGTTTTAATACAAAAACAAATACAATAATTTTGTATGAGGATTTCCCTTTTAAGTTGTTGGTATTCTCCAAAGTGGCTCTAACAACTTACAATTCTCACTGCACATCCCTACAAATTCCGTATCCTTAGAATCACTTTCTGTCATTGACGTATTTTAATACAATGTTTTTATCACTAACTCTTGAATGAATAGTGATCATTGTGATTTTTATTTCCATATTTGTGATACTGATGAGGTTGAGCACAGTATTATATGCTTACTGGCCACTTGAATATTCTGTATTTTAATGAGGCTGTTGAAATCTCTTGTCCATCTTTCTAAAAAATTGGCTTGCCTGTCTTTTCTTATGGATTTAAAGTAGTCTTTATATTTAATTATATTCTGAATATAAGGCATTTATGAGTTATCTATGTTGCAATTGTATTTTCCTACTTCGAGGCTTGCCTTTTCACTCAATGATATTTTTTGATAAGCAGTTCTTAAATTTTATATAGCCTAATTTATTAGTCTTTTGTTCATGGTTTTTGTTTCTTATATGCCTTAAGAAAAATGACTGAACCTTAAATTCCTAAAGATATTGTCTTGTTATAGTCTAAAAACATTTTTTCTTTCACACTTAAATCTGTAATCCAGGGGTGCCTGGGTGGCTCAGTTGGTTAAGCATCTGCCTTTGGCTCAGTCATGATCCCAGGGTCCTGAGATCGAGCCCTGCATCGGCTCCCATCATCAGTAAGGAATGTGCTTTTCCCTCACCCTCTTCCTGCTGCTCCTGCTACTTGTGTGTGTCTCTCTCTGGGTCAAATAAATAAATAAAAATGTAAAAAAAAAAAACAAAAAAAATCCTACAAATTGAATTTGGCATATGATATGAACAGATATTATTTTATCTTTTCCCATAGGAATAACTAATTGACCTTGAGCCATTCACAAAATTGTTTTTAATTTGTTTGGAATTTATTTTAAATATTTTCTTCTGATTTATCTTCTAACTCATTATTTCTTCATTCTGTTATTCTAACGTATTAATTTAAAATTTTTGTAATTGTATTTTTTAACTATAGAATTCCCAATTTCTTTTCACTTTCCAGTTCTCTGCCAAATTCTCTAATCTGTCAATTCCTTGAAAGCATCAGACCATTTCTTATTTATTTTAAATGCCATGACTCAAAAGTTCATTATCTGTGTCCCCTGTGGGTTTGCTTCTGTTGTCTTTTTTTATCTTGTTTTTTCAGTTTTTTCTTGCCTTCTACTATACATAGTTATTATTAAATGAACATTATCTATTAAAAATTATAAAAGTTGATTAGGAGCTCTAGTATCAATTGGGTTTCTGTTTTGTTTTGTTATATTTTGTTTTCTTCTTGAAATCTAGGCTACAGGCAGTAGGCTCTTCAATGATACCTTTACTTAATTGAAAATATTCAGAGTTGGGTTGGGCTGTTTTCTATTTGTTGTTCCTCCAACTTGAGTCTTTTTTTTTTTAAGATTTTATTGATTTATTTGAGATAGAGCAAGAGTGAGAGAGAGAGAGAAAAGAGAGAGAGAGTATGGACAGGGGGAGGGGCAAAGGGAAAGGTAGAAACAGGCTCTCCACTGAGCAGGGAACTTGATCCAGGACCCTGGGATCATCACCTGAGCCAAAGGCAGACGCTTAACTGACTATGACACCTTCAACTTGAGAACTTTTGAAGTTCTAATTGAAAGCCTAGGATGTTTATCTGGACCCATGCTTTTTTGTGGATCTTGAACTTTCCATAAGAGTTTCTCAGTCTGTATCTGAAGATCTGCTTAGCTTTTCAGCCTCTTTGATGCTGCTTTGAGAATGGTCATCACTTTATAGAGAAAAATGTCTCCCACATTGGACTTAATCCTCTAGATTTCTCTTCTTTTCCAGATCTTGGCCTACAATTACTCACTGAGTGATTTCTTACTGTGTAATTTTCAAGTAATTGTTTTCTTTTTATGTATTTCTGGCTTTTGTAGTTTGCTGTCAGCAGGAGTGTTGATCCATACCCCTTAGACCACCATAGCCATAATTCTTTTCTTTTTTTCACATTCAACATGTAATCCTGATGGCTTCACCTAGAATCATACCCCCAAAATAATAAATTTTTTTTGTAACAATATTCCAAGTTTCCAGCATCTTTTTTTCCCTCCACATTCTACAACTTTCTTCATATCTTACATTAATCCAATAAGAAGTCCTGTTGGGTACTAAACATGTATCTACAATATGTTCAAATCTTATTACCTCCATTATTACAGGATGCCAAGCCTGCCTGACCTCTTGCCTGCATTACTACAATAGTTTCCTCTGATCTCATGGCTTTTACTTTTGCTAGTCCAAAAACTGTTTGGCACACAATACCAGAGAGATAATTTTTTAAATATAAGTTAGGTAAGGATACCTCCCTGTTCACATTCCTCCAATGACCTGTCATTTATTCAGAGTAAAAACAAACCTTATGGTCAACAAGACTCTATGATCTGTCCCCTGTTTATTTCCCTGACCTTCTTTCCTAATGTTTTCCTCATCACTCATCCTGTCCAAACTGGTCTTCACAGTGTTTCTTGAATATGCATAGTTGTTTCCATCTCAGGACTTTTAAATTTGCTGTTCCCTCTGCCTGGAGTTTGTTTCATCTGTCTCCATAGGTCTTACTCCCTCATTTTAATCAAGTTTCTGCCCATATGTCATTTTCTGGTTAAGGACTTTCTGGGTTGCATTATAACATCATCATCTCATATGCACCCTCATTACACTCACCTTACCTTGTTTTACGTTTCTTTAGAATACTTCACAACTCTTATGAACTTACTGAGACTTATTTTGGTCATGCAAACTCTTACATTATTTATTTTTACTTTTTTCAAAATAATTTTACTTTTTTGACAGAGAGAGGGACAGCGATAGAACACAAGCATGGGGAGTGGGAGAGGGAGAAGCAGGCTTCCTGCTGAGCAGGGAGCCCGATGCGGGGCTCAATCCCTGGACCCCAGGATCATAACCTGAGCCAAAGTCAGACATTTAATGACTAAGCCCCCCAGGTACCCCAAACTCTTACATTCTTTGTGGTATATAATGGTAGCCACCAAAAGTAGCTACAAGAAAATAAAGTACTTCCTTATAACCTTACAGTATAATGAAAGCATTTTTAGACTAAATTCTGCCACTCATCCAAAGATTTATTAGACATTTACTTGTAAGCAAGCACCAAAATAATTTATAAATTGTTCTGTAAAACCATGAAGTGCCAGCTCTCTATCCTCTTAAGTAATCTGATATCTACCTTTTATTAAAGGCACATTTTAGGTAGGCAGGATTATTATTATTCTTTTTTTTTTTTTTTAAAGATTTTATTTATTTGACAGAGAGAAACACAGCCAGAGGGGGAACACAAGGAGGGGGAGTGAGAGAGGGAGAAGCAGGCCTCCCGCCAAGCAGGGAGCCCGATGTGGGACTCGATCCCGGGTCTCCGGAATCATGGCCTGAGCCGAAGGCAGTCATTTAACCAACTGAGCCACCCAGGCGCCCCTATTATTATTCTTTTTAAAGATTTTATTTATTTGACAGAAAGAAACACAGCGAGAGAGGGAACACAGCAAGGGGAGTGAGAGAGGGAGAAGCAGGCTTCCTGCTGAGCAGGGAGCCTGATGCGGGACTCGATCCTGGGTCTCCGGGATCATGACCTGAGCCGAAGGCAGTCGCTTAACCAACTGAGCCACCCAGGCGCCCCATGGCAGGATTATTTTTAAGCAAGATTAGTTACTCTTATTGTTAGCATTAGTTACTCTTATTGTTAGTTACTCTTATTGTTAGCATTAGTTACTCTTATTGTTAGTTACTCTTATTGTTATCTAGGCAGCTAGAAATCTACCCAGAGATTAGGCAGAAAACCATTTATAGACCAAGCTTTTGGCCTTATCTCTAAGGCAAAAGGTACAGAGTTTGCTCTATTCTTATACCCAGAGTATATGAGTGTGGGTTTCTAAAATATTTTAGCCCAATCAAACATCTTTAATACCTTTAATTTCATCAATAAAAGCCTAAATAAATAAAATACTAAAGCATGAAGTATTTATGAAGATATCAGTAACAAAATCCCTGTTAGTAATTGCCTCTATACTTTATATTCTGCCTCTCTGGCAGTTCCTGGAGTATAATATTTCATTTGCAGCAGTGACCTGCCCTAGAATTAAGGCTTGAATAAGAAGCTAGTACATACATAATATGACACTGCCCATTCCAGCTTTTAAAAATTATAGATATTATAGTGACTACATAAAAGTATAGTGTACATTTGTTTCCTTGTTTAGTTACACTAAATAAAAGCCTTGAGATCAGGCCTTTAGCTGTTTTGCTTTATTCTCCAGTACCTACAACACTGTCTAATACATGGCAAGTATGCAGTTACTGGAAAAGAAGAATAAATGAATGATAAATTCATAGACACAAAGATAGATGACAGAGATATAACTTAGGTTAAATTTAAATAAAATAGTTGTATTCCATAGACACTTCTTGAGTAAACCTTGAGAGTTAATCAGTCACCACCTAGGTAAAACTTGACTCTGTACTTTCAAGTTGCTTTTCTTTGCCTGAGTTGACAAAAGATTCAGCAGTGGTAGCCTCCTAGAAAGACTCTTGTATTTACATCTTACTTGTTTAAAGCTCATGATGATTTTTTTTTATCATCTTCCTGATTTAAACACTTGCTCGCAAATCTCTACTTTTAGAAGTGTTTTATTTATCTCTAGTATTTAAAGTCCAGAAAAGAATGTCCTTTTTTCATTCAGTATTATCTTTTATGAAGTTCTTTTAAACTTATGACCACTGGAATCATGGAACACTACATCACAAACTAAAAAAAAAATAAAATAAAATAAAGAAAGAAAAAAGAAAGAAAAACTAGATAATCCTGCTCCATGCTAAAAACAAAAACAACAACAAAAGACTTGTGACCACTGAGGAAAAATTCTTAGAAAAGATACTGCATAAACGGTATCATTTCTGAATATGATACTCTAGGATTGGTAAAATGCCATCTTAGTAAACATTTGACCACCATAATTTTATTCCATTCCAACTCTGTTCCTCCAAATTTGCTAAAATTTATTTAAGATTGACATGGGCTCTAATAATTAGAATCTATTTCCAAATGTGATTATGCTCAAAATCTATGTACATTACCTAAAGAATTCAAAATTTCCCTGCATCCCTAATTTGAAACACTACAATTGACACATAATTACACTGAATTTCTCACATGAAATCCTCAGGATTTATTCACTTTATGTTCAGGATTCTCCTATTTCAACATTATGGTGGAAAGGAATGGTGTTCTGTATTTAGTAAACAGACAATCTAAATATATTGCAAAAATGAAATAGATATTTGTGTTTTTCTTAGTGTCTTGTGACTTCCCACTTGTTAATAATTTTATCACATTTTGATAATGTTATGAAAATCCTATGCAGTTAACCATTTTAGATATCAAGACCGCTTCCAGTTTCTTTGATAACCATTTCTTCTGGTTACATATTATTTATTTGACCTTGGGTTGTTGTCCAAGAGTGTCCTCACATTCCTTTTAAACATGTAAATTTCTCTCATTGTCCATTAGATGGCCTAATAAAACTTGCAGTGACAAGAATATTATTCAATCAGTTTTCCTAATATGAGCTAAGTTCTAGTGGGTTTGGAGATAGTGAGCACTACATCTCTGAGGACTTAAGTGCTTTGATGGCCTTTAAAACCATTAACACTGAGAAATTTTATTGCCTTCTTGAGGAGGACTTGGTGAGCTTTTTATCAGTTTGGTACGGAGCTTACCATTTTGCTCTGCATTTTTTATTGACTCTTGCAGGACCAGGGGTACCAAAACTCACCCAAGTTTATAAAGAGTCATTTCCAAATCTATACCAAAATTAAAACTATGTAATATTTTGTTCTTTGGGGGCATAATAGCTATTATTACTTAAAGATGGAAATAAAATAACTGATAAAGGATTACATTATATGACAGTTGTCTCATATGTAAGAATTCCCATAAAACTTGAGAAAATGTATGTGATACAAAATAACTTACTTTATCCAAAATATAGGAATAATAAGGAAACTGAGTCCTTAACAAATATTAACTAGCCAATTAGTAGTACTAGTAGTATAACTTTATTTTCAAGATAACTCGATATCTCAAGACTTTATTTACCTTTTAGTTTTTTAAGCTCATGGCTTTATATAATGCACAGAAAAAGATGCTCCTATTTGTAGTTAAATTGAATTCTAAAAGAGATAAAATAATTACCACGAAGTTACTGATGTTTAGAACAGTATGAATTTTTACATACAAAAACATGGATGAATCTCAAACATAGAGTTAAATTAAAGCAGTCATATGCACAAATGTATATTCTTTATGACTCTAATTTATATCATGTTCATGTACATGAAAATTATGATGTAAGAAGTCAATATAGCAGTTAACTTGGGAAAGAGGAAAGTGACTTGAACCATTCATTGAGAGTAGTTTCAAGGTGTCCTGTTAAGGTTCTGTTTCTTGATCTTTATGTAAGTTACATAGGTGTGTTCATTTTGCAAAAATCCATTGAACTCTTATGCTTTGTGCACATTTTCAATGTAATAATCTAATTAAATACTCATTTTAAATATTTTTGGTGAAAAAGTAAGCAAGAATTTGAAGGAAAATATGAATGCATTAATGGCTTCACTAATTATGGAAAATGCACAAAATATATTTAGGGATTATAGATTTATAGAAAAAATAATCTACACATGGAATATAGGCAATAATATTTAATAATTTTATAATGGTAACAGATGGTAACTAGACTTATTGGGGGATTTCATAATGCATAAAATATCAAATATTATGATGTAGATCTAAAACTAGTAGGATATTGTATGTCAATTATTCTTCAATTAAAAAAAAAAACAAAGAGAATACAATAGTCTTTCCAATGTCCAAATTTAGGACGCCTATGTCATCTGATAAAGGAAAATCAAGGAAATATCCTTAACTATATATATAGAGTCCTGGCCTTCTACTTCAGTCTTTCTAGCTTCCTTATAGTTTTTGTTTACACTCATTTGTTTTTAAGAAGTGATTGATTCCCTCCATCAGCTTTGGATTTTTCCATTATATTGTGCAAAGAGGTGATTTTGATTGTTGAAATTCTCACTCTGTCTCTCTGATATGTCCTTTTTGTTTTCATTCTCTGCTCTTTTACACAGATATGAATAGTGTTTTATCTTGTTACAAAAAGGATTTAAACTCTTTAATAAATTAATGAAACTTGAATCTTAAAAATTGTTTTTCTTATCCCAGCTTATTATAGTCACCTCTCTTTTCTGATTCTTCCACTTTTAATTTTAAGTGTTTCTCTAGTTTAAAAGTATCTGAGTAGTATTTCCTTGTTAGTTATGTATCAGTTTAGTCTAACCCGTTTTTAAGTGCCTTTTAGAACTGCCAAGCACCATATCCAGTGCCAGTGATACTGCAATGAACACATTATTTTGTTGGTCTGAAGGAGTGTCACATTTATAGACAGTGGAAAGGCATGCAAATAGGTAAATTCTAATACTAGAAGATAACTGCTGCATTAGAGATATAAACAGAATAGCAAAAGAGCCAGGAGAAAGTTACCACCAAGCCTACCTGGGCATGTTAGGTGATGCCTAACAAAGGAGGAGCCATTTGAGTAGAACCATCACATAGGAATAAGTTTGCCAAGTGGAGAAGAAAACAACACACACACACACACACACACACACACACACACACACACGGGGAGGGGGGGAGAAAACTCTGTGCAACAAGGCGCCTGGGTGGCTCAGTTGTTAAGCATCTGCCTTTGGCTCATGTCATGATCCCAGCGTACCAGCATCCAGCCCCGCATCAGGCTCCCTGCTCCACAGGAAGCCTGCTTCTCCCTCTCTCACCCACCCCCCCCCGCTTGTGTTCCCTCTCTAGCTGTATTTCTCTCTGTCAAATAAATAAATACAATCTTAAAAAAAAAAAAAAAAAAACACCACTCTTTTTGTAAAACCAAACTATAAGAAAAAGTCATATAATAATAGGTAAGTTAAATAGCAAGAGATGCATCTAGTAGTGGAGTTCAAGATTAACCTCACAAATTTACTTATTATACCTGTAGAAAGATTTTATCAATCATAGGATAATGTTGAAACACGGAATATGGTTTACTTCCTCTGCTTTATGACCTCTACAGTCATAGAGATTGTTTACAGGAGTATTTTTTCCTTGCTCATAAGTGTGACTTTCCATAGCTTAGAGGAATTCCCTAGAATACCTTCATTCTTAACCCCTTTCTACCTTAAAAACCTTTAAGGTACATTTGTATAATGTCTTTTAAAAATAAACACTTCTCTGCTGGGTTCTAGGAAACATTTACCAGACAATTGGTTTTCCAATTATCTGGATAAAAATGAATCTTATTACTTGTATGAAAGTTATAATTTTTCTTCTGGGAAACTAACAGAAAAGATTTTAAAGCTGACAAAGTTACAATGGTACAAGTATTTATCTTGAACAAATTTATTGAAATTCCCAGTGAACATTTTTGCAATTGCCAACAGCTTTTGAAGACCTTTCCATCAGAAATAACAAATTAATCTTGATTGGCTTTTTTTTTTTTTTGTCGTCTAGCAAATGTAAATTATAAAGCTCAGCCTAAGGCAACCAAATATAGACACTTGGGTGCCTGCCATTGTAACTTCATATTTATGTATTTTTATAATTTATGTATTTGACACTATAATCCACAGGCATGTAATCCAGGATAAAAAGTGTAATCATTTTTCTTTTAAATGCTAAAGCAAGAAAAGAGCAACCCTATAAAGAGGAAAAATATAGAAAAAAAAGCAAAGGAGTTTTTCTTTTCTCCACTGGCTCTAGTGAAAGAAATTTTAGAGTCTATGACTTTGCTCCCATTCCCGTAAGTAATACTAAGGCCATTAGTGAGACACAGTGAGACACACTGGTGGAAACTAATTGGCCATTCCCCAAGTAAGTTCTTCCTAAATCCTGAGATAAATTTTTATTTGAAACAGTACTGTGGATCATTACTTGCCAGTTGATTTAGTTTACTTATTATATCTCACCTCCTACACCCACTCAGAGACTGACCTATCTCTAAATCTGCCATATCCTGTTAGCTATCTAGTCTGAGACAAATAGTTCTGAGACACAAAAGCAAACTTCAGTGCCTGCCTTTTCATGTATTTATTATGTGGAACTTAAGTTTAGAACATTCCTTCTCTGTGTGAATCATACAAGAGAGCAATGAGCAATGTGGCCATAATGTAACACAAAATCTCTGTTGCTTCACATGGATGGGTACTACCCATGAGATAGGGACATGGCAAATACTTTTGAAGACAGCAATATATGGTTCTAAGTATTTAATGGATATTGAAATAAGGAAGGCTCCCAAAGTAGTTTACCCTGCGATCTCCTATCATTCATTTTTTAAATCCCTGTTGAAAACAAGGGATTGTGATTATCCATTCTTAGCCAATTTTGCAAATCTTATAACCATAACTAGCTCAGAATTTCTTTGCAAATATCCAATACCTATGCTCTTTACATTTACTCCCACAAAAATTTTTGATGAGTTTCTCTTTCTTCAAATGTTCAGGAAACGGAGGAATTAGACAACATAATTGTTGTCTACATTGTCTATGTAGACTTTGGTGGTAGAATAGAGTAAAAGGTGGCTTGCCAGTGTCATCGTCTCATGGGGTTTCTGAGTGGGTGCCAAGGTAGAGTTCCGATTTTCATTGGCAAGTCCAAACAAGGTAAACATAGAAGGAAGGACCTGATGGGAAGCCAAATACTTAGGGAATTAAGAGAAAGGATTGGATTTGGGGTAGTTTGAACCAGGCAAGACAGTGAATCTATGAGGCATTCCCTTCTAGAGAATCACATGCTTATTATAACTGTCAGTGAGTCTCTATGCATCTGAACTCAACAACATGCTTGGAGAAAGTAAAGAAACTAATTTATAAAATATTTTTCAAAGATGGAGATTTGGACAAATTGAATTATTTACTCTTCCTTATGTAACCCTTGAAGCTTTCTACTTGTGATGTAGCTCTCTAAATTTACTCCAGTTTCTCAATATCCAAACTATGCACTAAAAAAACACTATTTAAATTCTACCCTTTCCATGAAGACAATCCAAGTTGCCTTAATTTGGAAGTAATTTATTTGATTTTATACTCCTATAAAATATTTTCCCAACTCTTGTAACACTTGTGAGTTAAGTATATTATTCTACACTATAGATAGATTGGTTAGAGAGAGAGAGAGATGATAGATGATAGAAGATGATAGATAGATGATAGATAGATAGATAATAGATAGATAGATGATAGATAGATAGATGGTAGATAGATAGAGAGATAGATAGATAGAGATAGATAGATAGAGATAGATAGATAGATAGATAGATAGATAGATATAGATAGATAGATGATAGATGGATAGATAGATGATAGAGAGAAACACAGTGAGAGAGGGAACACAAGCAGAGGGAGTAAGAGAGGAAGAAGCAGGCTTCCCTGAACAGGGAGCCTGATGCAGGGCTGGATCCCAGGAGTCCAGGATCATGACCTAAGCCAAAGGCAGACGTTTAACAACTGGGTCACCCAGGCACCCCAATTATGAACTTAATTCTTAATCTAAACTATTGCTTAGTTTAAACTATCAAACAGATTTTGAAATAATGCCATTCATTATGCAACCAGTCTCCATTAGTAATACTGGAGTAAAAAATAAAAGTTGTAGAGGTAAGGTAAAACAGAAGTTCATGTTATCTTTATACTCTAATTCCAAATTAGCAAAACCACATCATATTAATTAGCTTATTTTTTATTGGTTTTACTCTTTTGTTTATATTTAATTTATAAACATCTTTGGGTTTTATATTTCCATAAAAGCTATAAAAATAAGGAATCTAAATCTAGTTTTATATACCTATATGCATTTAAGTAAATTCATAATAAAATAATTAAGTCAACTCTGCATATCTAGGGAATTTTTTTCCTTTACAAGAGAACTAGATTTTTCAAGTTTAAGAAAATTTGAATTATGACAAGGTGGCATTAGTGGCAGGAAAACACATTGGAAACCAAGAGTGGAGAGTGGCACAGAGGCAGAGAAAACAACCAAAGTACGACTGAATTGCAAAAGGATTTAAAATTGCATCTTAACTGTGCTGCCCATCTCAATAGCCTAAGAAAATGAAAGAGGCATATTAAGAAAACCCAAAGCCACAAATGCTTTTTAGCTGCTCACATCTTTTGTTTTGAGTCCCTCACTGGATTTATAGTATCCTCATCAATATTACCAATATGCTATCATAAATATGCACTTTGGCATGGAATGGAATAAAATTAGTTTAGATAAACATAGTCTCTGCCCTCTAGGATCCTCACATGTAAACAAAACATCACAGATGGAAGGGCATACAAGCACATGAACATTTTAATCACAGACCAAATATGTGTCAATAAGACAAACTCAACAGGACTTGGAATTTGTCTTATTTGTACTAAAATATTTACTCTTCATTGTATATGTAATTGCATAGTATAAAAGAATTGTTTTTATCCCTTATTTCACTCATGTAAGTCAGTTACTCACCAGTGATTGGTTGAACACTCACATGTAAGGCACTATACCTGGGCTAATTTTCTATTTTAAGCTTCATTTTTGTTCTTCTTTACTATTTTCTGCCTCCATTACTGTTTCACCCTTACATACATGTCGTTTAGGCTGTCTTACACCAACTAATGTAAAGGACACAAAGAACTCTAGCCCATTTTTTTTTTAATCTTCAGATTCTTTCCCTTTCTTGCTTTCTAACAGAAATAAAATGAAATGGAGACTATGTGTGTCAAGATACACACACCCACTGAAAATTATGCCTTTAAGACCTTAATAGAGCCAGTCCAAAAATTTGGGAAAGAGTTTTATAGTTTCTAAAACTCAGCCAAAAAAAAAAAAAAAAAAAAAAAAAAGAAAAAAGAAAAGAAAATCCTGAGTCAATTTTTACTTTCTTGAGATCTAGGGGAAATGTTTTTATATTTTTATGTTTGTATATAAAATATTTTATTTATTTATTTGACGGAGAGAGATAGCAAGAGAGGGAACACAAGCAGTGGCAGTGGGAGGAGAAGCAGTCTTCCTGCTGAGCAAGAAGCCCGGTGCTGGGCTTGATCCCAGGACCTTGGGATTATGACCTGAACCTAGAGCAGATGCCTAACAACTGAGCCACCCAGGTGCCCCTTATGTTTGTAGATATAAACTTTAATGTTTCCTCTTTCATTTTGTATTTAGTATTCACCTACTTACATCTAAAATAGAGTAGTTCAATTTTTGAAGAATCCTTTTGATCATTAACTTAATAATAATCCATTCTTCCAGCTGGTTCCTAAATATAAATGGTAGCTGATCATTTTCTGAGTATTTTTTAAAAGACAGTAGGGAAAAAAAGCCCAAATTTAAAGTTGAACTGGAGGCTAGTGCTAGATAATCTGAAATACAAAAGGCATGTTTAATAAAATGAAGACCTGACTCAGAAGCAGTTGAATATAGAGCAGGCTAACAAACCAGAGGTCATTGTATAGTTTCCCTCTTTATCTTCCATCATATTCCTAACTTAATTTGCCTCTGGTAATGCACTATTGTATTTTCTACAGTCTAAGACACCATCGATTTAAGATATGCCATTTTTTATGTGCCACACTAAGGAAAAAAAATGTAAGCCAAAATTAACCAGTTGGCATTTACAACATGATTTCACAGTTGACAAAATGTGGGGAGGGAGGAGGGCCTGGGTGACGTAGTCGGTTGAGCCTCTAACTCTTGGTTTTGTTTCAGGTCATAGTCTTAATAGTCTTGGGACAGAGCCCATCTTGGGCTCTGTGTTCAGTGTGGAATCTACTTCAGATTCCCTCTTCCCCACTTCCTCCTGCTCATGCTCTCCTTTTCTCTCTCAAATAAATGAATAAATTCTTTTTAAAAAATGAGGCAGAGAAATGGGTATTTAGAACCAAAGAAATATTCCATGGGATAAAGCATACAGCAAAATGTCAAGTTTCAGCCCTTATATTTGTCATAGTATAGCTCAGTACCAAAGTACTTTTGTACCAGAAGTGCTTATTCTTATGTACAAAATTCACATATATAACATAGTTGTGCATTTTTATCTGTAGTATAAGCATCCATTGTAAAGGTTGTTATAGATATTGTAGTAAATTTGCAATATCTATATTTTTAAAGCTAAAATATCCATTTAAGTGAAGGCAATAATCTTTGCTAGAAGATTCAAGTTTGCTTTTTGTAGCCAAATTTTGGGACAGTGAACTTGACAAGGGATGCTTTTAAGAGAAATTTGAAAGCAATATATCTTAAAAGTTAAAAATAACTTAATGAGTATATTAAAAATATATTAGTTTTATATAAAGTATACATTGATGGTTAAAATTTTAAACTGAATATAATGGATACTGTCATTTGTCCGTGTTAGGGTGATTTCTCATGGCTAATATATATGAAATTTTCATATAACTCAAAATGGTTACAAGTAAAATAACCATCTATAATAAATAAACTATTTACATCATATTAAATGTTCAAGTTCTAAATTTTTTCAGACGATCATAGGTCACCATTTATATAGATGGTGGTGTGATCATTGGGAAAGCATTCAACCATGCTGTCATTTAATGTGTCTGACAGCCTTGAAGTTAGAGAAGCTATCAGTGACTGTTCGCTTTGGCAGCAGGTGACAATCAAAGCCAATATGATTTGGGAATCTCTTCAAAACTCTTTGCCTAGTGGCCATGAAGGTCATAATTTTGAAAATAAGTCAATACATTCTTAGGAAAATTTTTTAGTGTATACAGAGGTTTACACAAATGATTATTATTTTAGTGGGTACAGTGATTTCTGACAAACACAGTGTAATAACCAATATGTTAGGTTTTCAGTATTTCACATTATTAGGTATTGTCATTATTTTGTTTTATATTTTGATCTTGCCAAGTTAAGAGTATGTACATATCTGTACAAATTATTAGGTCAACCATTCATCATCTTTTTGAGGGAATTCAGAAAGGATATGTGACTCACATTCTTTTTTAACTCAGTATATTCAGATTTGGTTCAAGAAATAGTTTTTTGTTCTAACTGCCTATCATTTCACACTAAATATGTATGTATTTTACTAGAGTAAGAATGTTAAGCTTTTAAGTAGACAACTTGAAGTCTACATTCCATTTTCTTTATTTTCTCTCCACTTTGCTAATATATTTTTAATGGAACTAGATGAATGTATTTCACTGTAGCACATCAGAAGCAAATGAGGCCATGGGGAGGCTGTTATGTGCAACTGAGTTCACCCAACTTTAATGTATTTATGAGCAACCAGTAACTGAATACCCCTCAGCACCTTGTGAAATTAACAGACTGCCATTTCAATGCAGGTCTAGGATAACATATCAGTAATATATTTCTCTAATTACTGAAGTTTCCAGTTCCCTCATGAACAAAGCAGAAGTAGTGAATCCTTTTTAATAATGTAACAGTAATATTATATCACAGAAAGCCACTTTCTCCAAGTAGGAAATATAGACTTAGTATATATGAAAACCATGAGAAATCACAGATGTTTGTCACACTTTGTAGATATGTTGAATGACATTTTACAATGCTGAGAAACATCCTAAACTATTTTAAGAGAACAGTAAAACACAAGAATGCAAGCACAGTGTTAAAATAGTACAGTCATGACTGTTCGAGTACCTTACTAGGCCCTCCAATAGATCTAAAGAGGAAGGAATGAAAAATAATACTGAAATATTCATTATATGGTCTTCTGCTAACCTGACCAATTCAATAAATAGCTGAGTAAAGCTACAAAAATACTGTTCATGATTATATTGACATTTGTTTTCATTTCTTTTTTTTTTGTTGTTACTAAAAATTTTTTTTTTCCAGATTCATTCCCCATCCCCCATACCCAGTGCTCCACGCTTTAGGTGTCCCCAGTACCCACCACCAGGCTCTCCCATCCCTCCACCCCCCTCCCTCCAAGTCCCTCAGTTTGTTTTTGTGTCCAAAGTCTCTGTTGTTTCGTTTCCCTCCCTAGATTGCCCTAGTTCCCATTTACTTTCCTTCTCCCACTGTCCTCCAGCTTACCCCTCATGCACCGCAAGTAAGTGAAACCATGCGATACTTGACTTTCTCTTCTTGGCTTATTTCACTCAGCATAATCTCTTCCAGTTCAGTCCATGTTGCTACAAAAGTTGGATATTCATCCTTTCTGATGCAGGCATAGTATTCCATTGTATATATGTACCACATCTTCTTTATCCATTCATCTGTTGATGGGCACCTTGGCTCTTTCCACAGTTTGGCGATTGTGGCCATTGCTGCGATGAACATTGGGGTGCATATGGCCCTTCTTTTCACTACGTCCGTATCTTTGGGGTAAATGCCCAGTAGTGCAATTGCAGGGTCATAGGGTAGCTCTATCTTTA